>KN538407.1:358482-412498 GCA_000797535.1 Trichuris suis
ACATGGCAAAGTGACATACGGCAAAGTGGCACATGTCAAAGTGGAATATGTCAAAGTGCTACATGTCAAAGTGACATATGTCAAAGTGGTATATGGCAAAGTGACATATGCCAAAGTGGTACATGGCAGAGTGGCACATGGCGAAGTGGCAAACGACGAAGTGGTACACGGCAAAGTGCTGCGCGGCAAAGTGAAACGAAGCCAGTGCCAACAGAAAGAAAGGCGCGAGTTAGTTTCAGTCCGGGTAGTTAAAGTGTCCAGAATGAGTTGGTCATTGCTGGTATGATGTGAAATTTTATCCGCGTTAGACTCGGCTGTTCGATGACGCGGCCTTTCGTTTCGTCCGTAAATGAGCTATAAAAAAGTTCTCCGTGAAGCACATTTCACTGATTCTGTTGAATAGCATTTTCGCAAACTGTCATGTTAGCGCTGATTGAGCGTGGTAATCAAAGACAGCTTCTACGTGGAAATTTCTGTGTACGAGCATACTGAAAACGCATTTTATACGAACGTAACCTTTCGAAAGTTGTTGTACTGTAGTTTTGCAATACTGCGTCATTTTTAAAAATTGACTCTCTGCATTCAAAATTTCTGTATCTGCTTGCTTTGATGGAGGCGTCTTGTGTTACTGCTGCGTTTGGAAGCACCAGTGGTGCTTGTGAAGAGCCTTGATGCAATATATTGCCATGTTTCATCTTTATTGTGCCGACTCGTTGGCTGACATGTTTCGTAGAAGAGAAGACTATTTAACTGCGCCAACGGAACTGTGCAAACTGGCACTGGTAAGTTTTGTAATGATTACTTTATGCATGGACATGTAAGAGAGATCTTTTGAGCCTTATTAAAATCAAGGCTTATTTAGGCTGTACGAATTTATTTTTATGACGTATGAGGACATTCGGCTATATATTTATTCTCTAATAACCGTTTGCTGAGTATTTCCACAATTACAGTAAGGTTATAGTTCAGCTAAAAGTCTTTTTGAATCGGTAGTACTGTAGCAAGCAGGATAGTCAGCAACTTTTCGTGCTATAAAATTACTTCAAAGTCTCCGTATCTTTTAGCTCACATTTGATCATCAGCACGTAATCCAGAACAAGCGATCCCTCGATTATAAATACGTGAAATTAATTTTTAAAAATGACGCAGGTTTGCAAGCGTACAGTAGGATAACTGCCCAAAGGTTACGTTCGTATAAAAATAATTTTGCGCATGCATGTTAACACTAATTTATGTGCACAAGCAGTAGGTGATTATCGTGTATAAGCGACAAGCGCTGAAGTGAAGGATCAAATCTGGCGTGAAAGCTTCGCACACTATGTAAATAAACTTTTGCTTATAACAGGAAAAGCCACGTGAATTGTTTAATCTAGTAGAGGGCGTTGTGCGTTTATTGTTAGTTTAAAAGCCATTGAAATCCGATTTACGACGGAATCAATAAGTACAAAAAATCTCAATCAGGGCCTTCTGCTCTTAACGTATACATGACCAACTTTCTGCAAGCGCTTCCATGCGGAGGCTACTTCCTTCTTTCTAATCAAGTTTAGAGTTAAAGTGAGAAGACGATGTCTAGTTATTCTAAGGTGAAGAAGCTATAGAAGAACGAAAGCAGTTAACAGTTCGCTTCTGCTGCTAATCCGAGCACTCGTTATTAGCGTTCCTTATGTGAATTGTTTTTCAACGGCCATAGCAGCGAAAGTTAGAAGTAAACTCGGATTAAGCAGTGAAATATTAATGCAGCTAAAAGCTAGTCGACGGCGGAGGACGATCGCGCACAATAGTTTACGAATCGAACTTGAGCCCCTGAAACTGCTGTTCCATAAGCTCTGAAATGAAAATGAACGGAATTATCAGTGCATGTTGGACCTTCAGTGAATAAGCTAAAACGTTAATATAAAGCTTACTGTGAAGCCTGAAATAACTGTTGTTGTCAGGTTTTCCAATGTTAAATATAGACCCAACTTATCAAGAAGGAGAGAAATAAACCCAGCTATCCTTATTTAGACTTTTTCAAAGGAAAAGAAAAGGAAGATTAATATTGTAGGGTGCCTGTGAGCAACGATTGAATGAGGTTTGGCCCTACACCGTACGTGAATTTAATTTTAAGGAACGTCAGATGAAAATTGCCATTCGCTCTCAACTGTACTACACCCGTGAGCTCCTGCGTAAAGCGTTACCTTTTAGCATAGTTCTTTTTTTCTAGAATTCCCGTGCCTCTTATCAGCTCGTGTTAGTTTTGAAAATTTGAAATGTAGTCGCGATTGCTTTTATGCAAATTGTCTAGCCACGGTTGCTTACGCAAAGGGCGTGTAGCGTCAATGGCACCGTGTTGGATTGATCGTCTACGCTGGAGTGGCAAGGCAGCGTTAAACAACAAGCAACAATTCAGCAAACATATTAACGCCTGCTGAATTCGCATTTCCGTTTTCAAATTGCTGCAGTGTCTCTGAGGCGTACGGCGTAAATCCTCTCAATGCAAGTTCGGATTAAGCGAACTGAGACAGCAGTATGAAATTGTTCTCCGACTTTGGCGCTCGAATGATGGCGACTGGTAAAGGTTTTGCGGAGCGCAGTGAAACTTGGTTCGTTGAAGCCTTCTGGCAGTCGTGTTGGCAGTCTTATAGTTTCATTCTGTTTGCTTACCGAACCCTGGCTGGTTCTGGTCGTGGACCATTTCGTTGAACAGCTGTTTGGCAACAGACACCCGATGGACCTGTTCTGGCGAGGTGCAAGCTTTAGCGCTAACTAGCTAGCCTGCTGGCCTCCAATGGAGGCACCTGTTGTCCTACTGTAGGAAACGTGGACCGTTGTCGCCGGCAGACAACAGCACTAATCCTACAGGATTATGGAAGCCACTTGCCCGTAACGAAGACTTTGCGGTGGGTATATGTTGCATTCTAATGGTGGCGAGCATGGGCGACGCCGGTGGCTTAGCATAGTGTCTCCAGTAGGGCGTCTGGCCCTTCTGATTGGACGAAAATATGACAGTGGTCGATTGAAGAAAGATCATTTGACCATTGCGTCATTGATCTTGTGCTAAGCACCAGCTTGATGCAAATCTTCCGATGACCACCCACTGTAGAGCCTTGCTAACTGGTGAGTCTTATTAAAGGCTCATCTGGAGTTGCATTTTGACCACTCGCGAGTTGGGTCGAACCGCTTCTGGCTATTTGATCGCACCAAAATCCAGGCTCGGCACTTGATCGACAGGCAAACCCTGTGCAAAGCGTTCAGAGAAAAAGGGGAGATTGGAGTAGGACTATCGGTTAATCTGCAATGGATCGATTGGACGCCTCGACGGCCCACTATGACCGTCATATCCGTCCTCATTGGCAAGAGCACAAGCAACAGCAACCTTCGGTGACGACGGCCAGTAGTAGAATCCATCAACCGGATAAGTTTGCACCCACAAGTTCGGCAGTCGTTTGCCGCCTTCCGTCACTATTGCAAAGTATTGGCCATTCGTCGAATGCCCATTTAGGGCAGGCAGTTCAAAAGATTCAACTTTACGGAAGACAGGAACAAAGCAGCGATACTTTTGGTTCGTTGCAGTCTTCTCCTCTTTCAACGCAGCTGCAACCGACTCCATCGGTCAGCACGACGGCCAAAGGAAGAGCCAAGAAAGGTAGTAGTAGCTTACAGAGCTTTTTTCTTTGCAACTCAATTTAATAGGTGAGAGGTCGACAGTCAAATCGCCACACGGTTCCGCGGCTGCGGCGGCGGGTGACAATAAGAGAGTGACTCCGTGTGCCGCTAAGGAAGAGAAAGAGGCTTTGCAAAAGCAGCGCCGACAGCGTACCCACTTCACTAGTCAACAATTGCAAGAATTGGAGACCGTATTTGCTCGCAATCGTTATCCAGACATGGCGGCAAGAGAAGAGATCGCCCTATGGACGAGCCTTACCGAACCACGAGTGCGGGTAAGTAAGCACTGAAGCTACGCGACCCCGCGGCAAATGGTCGTAATGAATTTTGGTTCAATTATTCACCGTATTCCGGTAAGCCCATTGCGGTCAAAAACAGCGGAGGGGATTAGTAAGTTGCATCAATTGCTGGCGGTCGCTTCATCAAGACGACGCGGCTGACGGGATTGAATCCTGGCAAATTATGACAAACGACAACTATAATCGTTTGTCATTTTGCCGGTCGCTTCGTACGGAAATATCGCTACGTCATTCATGCAGCAGATCATAATTCGTCGGCTGAATCCAAACGACGGCCGTGACCGGTAGTTTCAAAATGGCCATTTATGGTCAATTGTATTAGAGATGACCGACGTCGGCTGTAACTGAGCAGACGGAAAGCAAGTTGAGCATAAGGAACAGACGGCATTAGGACGCCTTGGTTGCACCACTAGTTTTGATACCATCAAGAAAACGTCGCCGTTTCCAACGATCGATTCACTTTCGGTACCTCAAATTTCGGTTTTCCCTTAAATGGTCAGCGATGGGTTTTTTCTGGAATTTTGAAAGACAAAGCTAACTGGTCGCCTACGCGTATAATGTTCACTTGTTTGTGCTTTTAGTAGCATTAATAGAATGGAAATGACTTCACAATTCATTGCAATGCTTTTATCTTTGCAGATGTATCAAATGAACTTGCACATCCCCCTTCCAACGAGTTATGTTTGAGAAATTTTGTCAATTGCTTTAAATTGTAGCATTTGCTGGAAGTTGGATTGACGAAAAGCTTAAGCGTTAATACAGTGTCTCCATATGCCTAAAACGTGCAAATGCCTATTATGAGAACATGCGAGCATGTTGAAAGATTGTCCTCTGATGTCAGCATGAATCCATTATAACATTTTGCTACGTGGTGTGGACGTCAAAGCTCTGAGAGGTCTGTAAATGCCTTCGATTAGGTGCCTTTCGACTTTGCATCAATATATGACGGGATCAGGAATATCCTCGGGAATTTTGATGTATAAATTATTACATATTGAAGTTGAAGGTGCTGACGGCTAATGATATATGTTTCGCACAGCTGGAAAGCATATCTGACGCAACAGATGTACTTGTATAAAGGTGCTTAGGAGAAGTTTGCAAAGTTCTAAGCTTCACCACTTGTAATGGTGTCGGAGACTCATAGCAGCCCATATATAGCGTCATTTCCGCAAACGTGTGTCCGGAAGCTCCGTTCCACTTTATTAAAGTGTAGCTATCTCTTTCAGCGTATATTAAGCGAGGCAGTTGAAATTCCGTGTCGAGTTTTCGACGTCTGATTATTCGCAGTTATCCGTATAAGAATGAAAAAAATGTTCGCACTGTGTCCATTGCGTTTTTCCTTTTGCTTCAGGTGTGGTTTAAGAATCGTCGAGCAAAATGGAGAAAAAGAGAACGACATCTGGTCGCAGAAGTACGGTCGAACATGGCAGTCGGTCATCAGTTTGGAACCGGCATGAGTATGATGCAGGCAACTGGTGGCGCCCAACTTGACGCAACAGACGTGGCCAGTCACAATTTGTACGCTTGCCCAACGTCCACCTATACCCGATGGTCCAATGGTGGTACGGTTGGCTGCTCTGGCCAGCCAGTTCGTGTATGTGAACCGTTGCCAGGCAGAAATGTCGCTTGGGGATGGCCATCGAAAGCAGCGCCCCCACCCATGCTGAGCTCCATTATTGGAGCAACGGGAGGGTCTAGTCGAATTGACTCAGTTTCCACAATGACTAACAGCGCCGGCCTCAACTTTCTACCCACCGGCAATGCCTGTCCTTACGGCATGCAAGCAGGGACACCGTATCCGCAGGTGATGCTCAATAATCCGCCACGTGAACAAGGCTCCATCCCTTTACCCAAAATGAAGCAATACGGTCAGGGATATGCGGTTGCAGCGGCTGCCGCTGCCGCCAGCATGCTTACAGGCGCGGGAAATTCGTATGCACCTGCATGTCAGTACGGTACGTCTCCCAACACAATCCTTCTATGAGTGTAAATATCATTGGTGATTCCAATGCGTTTTATTTTTGTTCTTATCAATCATCCCTTTGTTCTGTCTTTCAGTTAGCGCTCGTATTGCCGAAACAACTCGTTAACGTAATAGATAGGGAACACACATTGTTGGTTAGCCGCAGCCATGTTGAAATGTTCTTTCAGTTCAACGCGTGTTTATCAACGTCTTATAATTGTGCTTGCTTTTGTGCGTAGCGATATAATTTGTTAAAAATGATGGCTCATTTTATTGTCATGAATGAAAAAGTAATGCATTCAAGCGTAAGTTTTACACTGAAGTCAAAAGGACGCATCGATTAATGGGTAAAAGTATAAGCAGGCAATTACGACACAGTGGCCGAATAAATCAGAAGATTCGTTGCTACATAGAGGGATTATAAATTTTAAGGATGAAATTGTTTTGCCGGTACACACATGTCTTCGTAGCAGAATCCATATAACTCACCGATGCTGCTACTTTGACAGGCTAATAGCGAGGTATTCACATGCACGTTATCTCGACCGCACTTGTAAGTGCACTGTTTCTCGCTTTCACTACTGCACGCTTTATCTACTTCGGCCTTCAACTGTTTTACCTCTGTCCTGCCACAATCTTTTTCCTTTACAAACATGAAGGGATATTCCCAGTTCTTTATTCCTTTTCTCACTGGCGTATCCTTGCAAGGCCTTTCCACTCCATACGGAACTGGATTGGTGCATGAATAAAATTCCATCCTAAGCGAATGACCAGACGGATGTGAGCATTCGCTTCCTTCTTTTTTGATCTTATCCATTTCCTTCTTTTGCCAATCTTTCATATCAATTGTAATGCACATCGTTTTGTCGCTGTCGATCACTTCCCAGCCGCCGCGATTGGTGCTATCCCGTAGTTCTTTCACGTTGAATTTATCTTCCGCTTCAACGCACTGTTGCTTATAACAAAATTTGTTGTCCGCGCACGGTAGGCCGTTGGGCGCTTTCATTTGGTGATCACTTCCTTGTTCGTACTTGACGCTAAATACTTTACCGGTAATCTTCAACTTCCAAGTGTAACTTTTGCAAGTAAGGTAATCACAGCCTTCCGACGACATCGAACTTGCGAAAAAGCACGTTGATGCGTTGTTAAGCTTGTTGCAACTTTCTGAAGCGTTCACAAGCACCTTTATTTTGATATTTGCTTCCGTAATCAAAAGCGAAGCGTCAAGCTGACTCGACGACAGCGTGCTAACCAAGACCGTCGCAATAATAACAATAACTGACGTGACCGTTGCTGCTACAGCGACTGTCAGCATAACGGTTCGACGATCAGTCCTTTTCCCCTTGCTGTGCTTTGTCGGCGAGAGCACTTCGTAACGGTGACCACCCCCTTCTTCCTCCATGTTCCCGCAGCACGCGCTGGAACAACGTAAAATGCCTCCAACTGAGCCTAGCAGTCAGTTACGTAATTGTGACTTTACACTGTTACCGTTTTAAACTGTTTACGGTAGTTTTTGAAACGCAGGAACCTAATTATCATTAAGGATACCCGCCAGCGAACGTACAGTAATCTGAACGGTAAACGAATACCTGCAGGTACATTCTGCTAGTGACAAGTAAAGACGCCTACAGTAAACACGGCGTTATGCTCGCCTCAAAAAACGCAGCCGAGAGCTGCGGTCAGCGGAGCACCAAATGCGTAACTATTAATAAGAGGCATGCTTTTAATGCATTTCGTGTACGTGAACCTGCGCTTCATTTCTGGCAAAACTTAAATAGTAAACCACCTACGGGACTATTGGCGCTTGAGAATTATTCTTACAGCAGCTGGCGTTTTGCAGGGACTTAATGTTTCAGAAAAGTTGCCTTTTTTCGTGGTTGTAAGACGGCGATATGATTTCCCAGATGTCCTTTAGTTAGTAATTGAGCTACAAGAGCATTTCGTCCAAAATACAAAATAGATGCGCCCGCAAACAGTACAGTACACCTGAGAATAATCAGGTTTGTTCTACTCCTACACTTACAGTAGGACAGCAGCATCGATTTTGCGGCTATGCGTCCTCCCATTGCACTGTGACTTCGCTATCGATCTTGTTTTGCCCTTAGCTAAAAATAAGGCTTAAATTTTGGCTTACGCTTGGGCGACGGAGAGCAGGATAAGCGGTGTGGCTGCCAGTAAACGCAAACCGGGAGGCGCGCACATACTTATCAGAAACGAACAGTGCATTCCTCAGACATTACGCGCGAAAAATCAAAAGTTTCCTACTGTAGGTTTACGGTTGGAACTAACCTGATTATTGTCAAGAGCGCTGCATTGCTTGCGGGCAGAAAGAGAGCCCTCATTTCGTTTATTCCTGTCGTATGTGCATAATCCTTCCATTATAAAGTTCAACGTGGCCTTCCGTTGTTTATTTAGCGAAAGACTTGCTACCGTGCATGAACACGTCCGAGCTTGATTCAAGCAACAGTATTATGCGGCATCGTAAGTTCGATTGCCACCGTGAAACTCTGTGACGTTTCTAGCAAAAAGCAGTTTGCGGAACAAGAAAGTGAACTGTGAAAAAGCATTTCGCGTACTAAGTAAAAATGTTAGATTGGTAATTTATATCCAACCACAAAATTTTGCTGCCCTTTGCACCACTCTACAACTGATTGAAAATTTTAGATTGTGAGTAGTTACGCGAAGAAACCTGCATACTTTTTGCTACTGTAGACGTTGCAAAGACAATGGTAGTTGCTGTTGCCATTTCAAATTATTGCATTGTATTTCCACGGCGTGCTGTTCTTGAGCCGCCGCTTTCTTTTGGTTTCTTCTTGAAGACAAAGGCTTATTCAGCGACAGGTTCGATGCCGTCATCTGTGATCTTGTAGACGTAGTGGTTAAGCATTTGCATGGTGTTTTATCTTTTGCCGCCGCTGAGATGCGTCTCGCTGGCAACATTTTGGCAAGCGGCTTTGTGCCGAGCAAGATTTCTAGTCTCCGTACTACAATGCCATGGAGATCTTGGTAGCTTTGAAGAACTTTTGTTGCGTTGGCACGGAACCGAAGGCGCTGATTTTACGATTGAGCAAAGTCGCCAAGATGTCTTGTCTCACTTTTTGCTGAGGTAAGTTTTCTCACCTTGGTTAATGACGTGTGCAGTTAACGCGTGCTGAACTTGAAATAAGCAGCGGCAATGCTCTTTTCCAACAAAATTTGACCATACGGTGGTACTGTACTGTCAAGCAGTTAATGATTAGCAGGTACTTTTACATAGTGAGCGTAACATTTCAAGCAGTTTGGCTTGCTTTCGTCTAGTACGCTTTCCATTGGTTTGCTTCTAGGTATATTGTGGGACAGTTAATCTTTGCGTGTTGCTTTTCTTGTTGATGCAAAATGTAGCCAAGAAAGCTTTGAATAGCACTGTTGTTAATGGATAGTAAAATTTATAATAGTGGAGTTGTAGCCTATGTAACTTCTCGTGAAGGGTGAAATAAGCTGTTAGTTTTACGAAGCAAACTGTTTGTGAACGGAGCTTTCTTGACCAACATTACTTACAGTATACCGAAGGAAGTGCTGAGGTTCTGTGCAGATTATTCTTTATTTTGGGCGGGTATTTATTACCTCCGGAAGGTCCTGACGGGAGGTAATGCGGGTCTGCTATGTGTTTTGATTCTGAATATTTGAAGTACATTGAAATTCAGCAGGCTAAAGACAGACTATTTCGCAACCTTTGCTTAAGTCTTTATTTCTTTTCACCAACGCAACCCCTTTTTTGATTGTTTGAAGAACGAATTACCTCCGTAAAAAAGAAATGAATGAATAGAGCACTTTAATGTATCTTTCAATCCGATCACTGTTACTTTCTCTTCTGTGCCAAAAGTTGTCTTTACCCCTAATAGGCGTTCGGTTTTATTTTGCCTAACGTAAGCGTATTTGTTAGTTAGTTGAATCGTACCATTGATGTAATTTTTACAATGGCTGTTTCAGTTCACTGTTGTTCGACGAACAGTGGAGCTGGACATTCATGCGAAAAGCTGAATTGGCATTGTTCAAGCTGCGCATAGCTCTTTTAACAGATAAAGAGCTGGTGAAATCATTGCGTCACCTTTATCGCGATTCGAAATCTTTCGCAGATTTGTCTCGAGACTTTTCTGACACATTGACGGCGTTGAAACGCTTCGGCTTTGGTCACTTTGTTGAAACGTTTCGGAAGATGGGAGCGAACTCATTTTTTCCCATTGCTCACCTGCTCGTACCATTTACGGCCGTGCTTGAACCGGTATCCCGTCGAATGGTGCGACTTCAGCGTGGCTTCGCTTTTGTAACTGCCGACTGTTTCGACCATGTGTTGTCCTTCTTGTTTGCCTCATGCATGGAAATGCGTCGAAGTTGTGCCAACATACGCAAGCCACCTACGCTTGACGAACGCTTACTATTTATTGCGTCCGAAGTTAAGGTGCGCTCTCTTTTCTTTCTTTCTCCGACTTTTCATTTGCCAATGTGCAAAAGGCGTTCATCAAGTCAGCGTGTCCAGAGTTGAACGCGATTGGTAGAGCGCTTGATGGAACCTTCCTGATTTCGTCGGAACAAGTTGACACGCTGCAAAGTATATTGCCTCCATGTATGCTTCACTTGCACAAGCAACTACGCTCAAGTCATCGGCTACGTCATCACGCCCGAGTAGGCGTTTAAACATTGCTATCGTAATAACGTAAAGGCTGGAAGTTTTCAGGTACAGTATACGTTGTTCCTGAAAGATATTGGCATGCCTGTGGAGGAAAGCTTGAAATTTTGGTCAACAGAATTTGACATCCCGTGTAAAGATTCAAGCTGCAGGCACAACTGGTCAACCGAAAAACGACGCTACACTTACAATATACTACATTTGCACGGTCTGGCTGGCGGTCAGAAAAACTACAGTTGCCGTACCTGCGAATCATTGCAGGTTTCAAAATTCTCGGTAAAAAGGTATTAATGTTTGTTTTCAGTTGTGCCCATCTTTTAGAGTGACCTGACATTTTTGGCCAACGATTGCGGTTGCCCCTTCAGGTGTTTTGATGATGAGAAACTGCGACACTTTCTGCTCTCTTCCTATCCATTGAGTCTTAACCTTATCACGTATATCTTACAAGAAAGGGCAAAAGAGCGTTACAACAATAGTTGCCTATTGGTTAAACGGGCGATTTGTACCAGCAGTGCCATAGCGCCGTCAGTTTTATCCGCTGCACAATCTTTTAGGCGTTCCTTGTCGTGCAATAGTTTTGCTTTGAAACTTAACAGTAGTTTGTCAAATGTGAACTTGTCCGACCATAAGGTCGCTGAAGTCACTAAGTCGATTAGTAGCTTAGCTTTCAGAAACCCGGTTTCATTTTTTACTGATGTTCTGAGTTCAGTTAGCCTCAACGATTCAGACGTGCAAGTATGCGTAAACCATTAGTCAGCAATTCTTCTAATCCTCCGTATGGCACCTGTTTATGGTCAGCTTCATATTTTAATACTACGTTTAACTATCTATTTGTTATTATTAATGATAATACAGCGGATGGGGTAACGTTAATAGCATAAATTTACTTGATTCGAGTTGCATTACTTTATTTCTGCCTAAACATTCGTCCAGAGTAAGTGGCATGCGCAGATCTTTAAAGTTTGGCGCGCTGACCATACTGTAGGAACGCAGGTTATAAACAGTGAAGACTCTATTTGGAAGTTCAAGCTTGCAATTGAAGGAACTGCGATCAAAATTCTTAGAATTGTGAGCGTGCTATTCCTGATTCTTTCTTTTTTCTCATGAAAGTGATAGAAATTACGGGTAGACATGTTTTCTGTGATATTTATACCGGTACGGTTTCGCGTTGACTTTTGCAAATTGTGCGCAGTTCTGCATTAAATGCGTCCTACAGATTAAGCTTGTTTCTACCAACTGAAGCTTTTCTCTTCTTTCGTTAAGTCGTAGGGGTATTTTCGTTGTTTTCCTGGGCAACAATAAAGCGCTGTGGGCCGTCGTTTAGCAGAATATATGAACACGTTGATAAGGAGTAGTTTCGAAAAGTGTGTACAGTCTTATCTTTCGATGTCTTTGGTGGTATGCTTACTTAGGAAGCATTTTTCAGAACCAGCAGAGCACCAAGCCGCTTACGGTAGTGTACGAACCTGCAAATCGATTAACATCCGCATAATGCATAGGTTTTAGTATAATTACGAAACAAACTGTTCTCAAGGTAGGCTTATATACAATTTCTTTATTCTTGACATTATAATTGAGTACCGCGTTTTTCCCTTATTTATTGCGTCTTCTGCAATTGTTTGTATAGATGTTTTTACCGTCATCGTTCCTCTCTTTGAAGTTTTTTGTCTTTCCCACTTCAAACGTCAAGTTTTAGTTTTGTATTGCGTCTACCGTATATTGTTTTGTTACGCTAAGCCTTTTTAGGTCAACTGTGTTGTCATCTTGTTCTATTAACATTTTGCCATGTCCTTATTGGTGCTTGCAGATAGTTATTCCCGCAGAACGTTTTTTCTATTTTGTCCTATTTTACAACTTGAAGTCATTGTATTTATTTTTTACGCGCAGAATTTCTGTTGTATTTATTATTACTGCCTGCATACTTTTTATTACTGTAGTTCAAAGGTTTTTTTATTCCGCGGCATTACATTGTAGTGCACTTCTATTCTCGCGAGGTGAGTACACGCGCTGGGCTGTACCAAGAGAGGGAAAGTGCATTTATTTTAGCACCTTCGTATCTTACAAACCCTTTTTCTTGAGAAGACGGCTTAAGCTTAGGTAAACGTTTTATTATTTTTTTAAAAAGACGGTCGTTCTGGGGTTCGAGCGTTCCGCGAAATGGAAGTCGCTGTAAGAACACATTCTACTAGTGATGAAGGGCAGCAGCGACAGTATGCCGCTTGCAACAGGCAGGACGAAACGAGCGGTAGACAATGGTTTGAGCATCATATAATCGTTTCTTTCGACCTAAGCGCTTCCTTCAATCCCCTAAAACGAGCAGTGTATTACCGTTCCGTTCAAATGGACGAATGCCGGTTCAATTAAGCAGTTTTTCCCTGTTATCCAATGCACAGATAAAAGCTACGTGGAAAGAGGCAAAGGCGTAGGCGTCGTTATAGCACAAGTTATGCTAATTTTTATAAATTCGAAATGACAAAATTCCAACTGTCCGCATTTCTCTAGGAAATGAAAGGTTCGATATATGCTGATCGTAATAAACTGTTGTAGCCATATATTTAAAAAAATGATGTTGTGTATTGCAGGTAGGTTAAATTACTAGATGTTTCATTACAGGAAAGAATGTAGAAGCTGAATTACAATACAGGCACGATTGCTTCAATTGAATTCCAGCAAGCTTTGCTGTTTGCTCCGGCGGACATGTACATGTAATGTATGAAGGAGCTTTTAAAGTTCAATCAAGTTTCACATGTCGATGGTCTCCTGGAGAGTACATTACGACGTTTACGGTTAAACGGCATGGCGTTGAGATGTCAAAACGAGTTTTACTATGCAATCCCGCTAAGCACCCCCGTCCGTCCGAATTGGCCCTATACTTTTTTTATATGTACCATTTCTAAGTACTACTCGTCAGCCAGTTGTTGCTTCAGCCAAAGAAAGGAAGTTTCATCAAGACGACGAGCATAGCTTACCACCCTTTCAAAAGTAATGCATCTTCGTTGACGTCCGTTCGCGTCAAAGTGGTCACCATCGACGAAGTCTGTTTCTGTTCGATGTCGTTGTCAGTATGCAAATAGACAACCCGTCGAGGCTTCACCATTGCTCTACACTGTTCCGATTTACAGCTGGTGGACGCGTGAACGTCTTGGGAAAGGCTTCGAGTGCTTGAAAATTTGTCTCAAGAAAAGAAAAGAACAGTTAAGATCGACAAGCGCGTACATGAGCACGCAGCTTGACTTACTGGCGGCTACGGAAGGTGTCGTGCTGACATCTTGTGTGGATAGCGCCAGTTTGGATTCGATCAAGGATTCCAAAAAGTTTTTAGCCGACTTCAAATCACCCTAAAGTAATTCACTGTTTGGCTATACTGTAGTAGATCGATTGATTGCCACCTCGGTAACCGGTTGAGTTTTGGATCGACTATCCCAATGACGTCGATGATTTCGTTGGACCGTTGGCTTCACGGTGACGTCAAACATTTGAGCCTTTTGCATCAGTGACAGCCGGCTGCGCTCATCTTCAAATTGCGTCTCGGATGAATAGCCAGTTTCAGGGCTGTCCCTGAGTGACGGTTCATCGCCACCAGTCGACTCGGTAACAGTAAGCTGAACATTTGGCGTCGAAGAGTAATGGGTCAAAGGATACGATTGAAAACGAGGCGTGGAAGTGCGTTTGTCCAACCGTTGTGACTTGTTGTAGCTTTCGTAGTCGCGGGATTCGAAGCGACGTTGATTGGGACGATCGTGCGTAAATGAGCTGATCTGCGGCGCGGCGGAATCTTTGTTGCTCTGCCATGATGCCGTCCCTTTTGACCGATGGTCGTTGACTGCGGTTCGACTAGAAGCGTTTTTGTCATTTGCAAGAGCCTCAAATAGCTTCGCTTTAGCCGTAACGTTGCCGCCATGCAACAGGTCTTCAAGACGAAACGTCTGCGAGTCGTCGACGACGACGCCCTTCGCAGCCGTGCCTGTACTGCAATTCAGCAATTCCTCCTTCTCGTCGTTGTTCAACAAGAAACTGACGTGCTTTGATTTAAAAGAAAGACTATAAAACAAGTATATGCTCGTAAAACCACTACGTATGCAAAAATAGTAGTCGACGTACCGGTTCCTTTCCTGTCTTTCGTTCTGTTGGTCCAAGGCAGCACCGTTGGATGAGAAGGATAGGTCATCCGAGGAGGCGTCTCGTACAATATGACTGTTCACATGATGTTCAGACTCTGTTTCAACGCTGTCCCGTCTTTGAGACTTTTTCAACTCTTCACTGGGAGATTTCACGAAAAACGGTTTAGGCACGAGATAGCTCGCTGCGTTCGTTGATTCGCCATGGCTTCTCGCTGTTCGATCGGTCAAAGTAGAAGAATGCAACTGGTCAGAGTTGGCGATCTGTGAGCACCCACCAAGTTGGCGCGTTGGAACCGCACCTACCGGTTCAACCGTCGCTTCTAATGAACCATTAAAGCTACCTACTGAGGAACGCCACGCCAAGGACGGCTGCTTGGAAAACACTGACTTGGATTCGACAGAACTCCTCCTACTAAGGGAGTTGATCAGAAAGTTCGCCTTTGAGCGACCGCTGCTATTCTCAATCGTCTTTCTTGGCGACCAGTCCTCACTTGGTGCCGTCAAGCGGCTTGGTATCGTTGAGAAGTGTTGGGCAAAGGTCCTACGCGGCGCATTTGTAAGTCTCTTGTAGGCCAGAGTGGCATCCGCACATTCACCTCGACTCTGAGTCTGACCGGCAGCGGATCTATTGGATGAAAATATATCTGCCACATTCCTGACTTCTCTGGGCTCCTAAAAAGACCAAGGCGTCAATGTCTGCATGAATATGCGGTACATCCGTAAGTAGCTCAACTTTTGTCTGCGAATATTTTTACCTTACAGATACGCATGGTCATCGTCAATACGTAATAGACGTGCATGCATTTCTGATGCGGCCAGTTGTAAGAATGTGAGGTCCAACTGGGATTGGATAAGGAAGAATGCTTACCCGCCAGTTTTCGGTTTGGTATGCCCTCTGCGCTGGATGGACGCGTACATTTTCAAGACGCACAGCCACTGGTCTCAAGGCGATGGGCTCAAACAACGGATGCCCTGGGCTTACCGTCCAGTCGTTGCTTTTCGGCTCTCTCCTTATAGGCGAGAAGGCTGAATTGGGACTGATACGTAGCGTACTCTTCCTTGGACCGGAGGATCGATCGGCTACAGTGCTTGAGCCAGGCACGACAATCATGGGAGGCAATCCTCTATGCCGACTCAAGTGGCTAACGGTCGAGAAATGACTCACCGGTCTATTGTAGCTGATAGACGGTTGGCGCTTGATCACCAGATCACGATGGCGGTTGTCTGAAAAGAATAAGTCCAATGCCCAAGTGGGCACTCTGGTTGCACTATGCATATTTCGATTTTGAACAATGACGGTTGCTCTGTTGGTGGGTGACCTAACGATAGCTTGTTGCATACGTTCGGCTGGCAACTTTAACAAGCCTCCTGTTAGCTTGGGCAGACGCCAACGCAGCCGTTGGACAAGTTTCGCTTTGCCTGCACTTGATTAGATGGAAAGAAAACAGGTTCCTCCAACAGCACAATCTTGACGACGAGCAAAAATGGCCGACTTGACAATGACCACTACAGACTACTACTCTTATTGCAACTTTCTCAGTTGGCAGTTGGAGGAAAAAGAAAAAGGTAAGTTTTTAATTTATTATTCGACTGCCCTTAGCGTTGTCAAACGAAACGGGAAGTTTGCCGCGGGTCTCCCGCCAACCAAAGTCCGTCGTTGTTAAAAGCAAAAACAAACCAGATTCACCAAGTGGGTGGCCCACCTGAATTCCTAAGTTCTTCCTCTTTCGATTTGACAACTGGCCGTTCGAGATAGACGCGTCCGGTGTGCTCGTCCTTTTCGGCAGTTAACTCGCGCTCCCAAATGAGCAAAGATTTCAAAGGAAGTCTGCAAGCATAGGCGCATCGTTAGTTATGGCTAAGCGAACTGATGCGCTCGACAAGGTTGGGCAAGAAATGGCGCCACGAACCGGCTTAATGACGTACAATCTGCGGAGAGTCGTAAAATGCGCAAATAGCTGCTTGGTTCAAATTACCGCCTGTCGGGTTTGCGGGCCAACTATTTCCAACCGACGTACGTCGCGAAATAGGGTTTGAGGATTCTGCCTTTTGCTCGCCTGCTTGAAGAGGAGAGATGTCGGAAAGGACACTGTGTCACACAGTAAGGACTACCGCGACGCATAGAGCGTCGTAGCGTCGTCTTCTGAGGCAGACGATGCTACGTGGATAGCTGGGAATTTCAATTTGCATATTTTTTCGTCACTCCAACTCAGCCATGAAGCACATTATGCAATCGTTGCTAGGCGAGTGGGGCAGTGGCACCTCTGCAATGCTGTTAGTCTTAACAGATGGGATATGTTAGTAGCTGGCGACATTCCAACGACACAACTGCCTTGCAAAGCTTACGCGCGAAAGTTCTCTCCCGAGTAGCTTATAGTCGTGCTCACACATAACTGAGGTAATAATCAAAACTTTTAACTGCCGAGCGTGATCGCTTGATCTCCTCTCCGTAAAGTAGGCGACGACGACTTGGCAAAAATATTGTTTTTATCCGCTGACATGCAGTTGGCACTTTTCCAACGGGTGTGATCCGTGGAAAGGGTGAAGAGCATTTTAAATTGTGCAATCATGTGCTTCCGCTGGCGCCAGTCCTTCCGTCCGAGGAAGTGCATAAGCACTGAGGCGACTACAGGCCGCAATGCCAGCCGGGAGGTTCCGGCTATTGGAATGACACGTGACCGCCTTAACAGCAGTCGCTTAGTGGACGCATTAATTTTCATAATGGCATTTATCTTGGCCGCGTTTTCTTGGAGCATAGTTGAGCGCAAACGGGAAAGAATGGTGGCGTAAAGCGTTCTTGAAATTGCTAACCAATTCTACCTGGCGGGAAAAGCGTAAATTGCCATATTCTGCGCTTCCAGTGACTTCGGAAAAGTAGGATACGTCTGCAGTCAGCTGGCGTTGCACATTTCCGTTGGCGGATAGCAGTTCATTTTGTCAAGCATAATACAAAAGCTTTGGTTCTGCACATTCACACTTGTTGAACTCAATGGAAAAGAAGCAACTCTTCTTTCACATGGAACTCTTCTCCGTCTGTCACTCAAAAGTTACGAAACAAAGTATAAGCAGCAGCCGAAGGGAAGAACTACGCATGTTCAATTAGCGTCTCGTAACTAATGTATACGCACTTAAAGTCCCGATGAGTATCGTTTATCCTAAGCGTAAGCGTTAGCTCAAGGACCAGAACATCCCGTTGAAGCTGCTATACCCTCTTTCTTTCACAAAGTATCAATTTTCATTTGCTGGAGAACGAGTTGTGCGGTTAGCATGAGACACTTGGCAAACGCAATTGATACTAGAGGCCAGATGACAACGAGAAGTGACATACTTACTTATTTGGTTGTTGAAGCCAATGTTGACCTTTGATGAAGCAGTCCAGGTGACGCGGCGGAATCGACAAAGCAATGGGAGCGACAAAACGGGGCCGTACAGAAATCCTCGACCCGCTTTAGCTCGTCAAGTCTGCCCCTTCCGTTTTTGGTGTACAATCGGCGCGAGACATTTTTTGAAGCTTTGTAAATTGTGACAAGGCGGAGTCGAACCGAAAATTGCAGTTTTGTCGTCGGGATTGATCAAAGGTTGACGAGCAGCGAAAAACGCATGGATAGGTTAAGTCAAGGAAGAAGCAATGGAAACTGGCGCCGCCGCTGCGGAAGTGCTGCTGCGAAAATGGCCATTAAAAGTATGGACGAGACGTCGTCGTCTGGCCGACCACGACCGGAGCAGACAACTGACACCGCACGTAGTGGCACGGTAGAAGAGAGACGTGTACTAAGCGTTAACTGGAAAAGAAGGAGTTTTCCATTTAGCAAAAGTAACTTGGCACCGACCAGCTGACGCCGACGCGAAGGCAGTTGAAAGATTTAAACGAGTTGCCAGCCATCTGTCGGGGTTTCGTCAAAAAGTGGCCTAATGGCCTGCAGACCGCCTTAGCGCCGCTGAATCACGGCAAGTCGGCTTCAAGGTCGGCTGTGATTCCATAGGTAGCGCAATGAGATAATTTGTGTGTGATTGTTTACCAACCATGTGACTTGCCGTTCAAGGTACGAGACGAGCTGGCACCGTTTAGCTGTTAGCTAAACGTTTCTATAAACTTTTGCCACGGGTTGGTTAGTGGCCCGCCACGCGGAGAAGGAGATGTTTTAAACGAAGCGGAACTATAGGATCGATTTGACTTACAGCCTGGGAATGCCAATCGCATCGTCGCAATTCCACATGTCAAGGTGTAAGCACAATGCTACCACATTCGCTCAGCGATGCTGAGCTTCCATCTCTCCAAACGTGAGTATATGACCAGTCGCCTACTACGCGGGAGCTTTGTGCATTGCCAAATTGGGCGCAAATGATCGACCGAGTAGAGGAGATGAGTTTTATTTTCTTGTAGACAAGCTGCCAACTTCGTTTTCTCCAAGTTAAACTAATCACAGCGATGGCGTAACTGTAACATTTTTCGAAGGTTTCGAAAATTCAAATTTCTTTTCAAAAGGGGACGACTATCCTACTAGGAAACGATGAAGTGACGCTACGCTTTTCTCGTGTGACCAACATTGCTTCTTATCGCGCAGCGAAGTCAAAATCACGCGTCCCTATTTAGTCACCGTGTTGCTTTCTTGCTTGTTTACGACTTAATGTCTCTTGCAACAACGACGCTAGAAAAAAAGGGCTAACGCAGGTGGGCAAAGTCGATGTTGACAAGTAAACATCCGTTACGTTGGTTTTGAAAGGTCTTTTTCAAAAAAAGTTGCTTTTCAAAATTTCCAGGACGCTTTGTATAGTTAAAGATTTAGAGCAAAGAAATTTTCGATGATAAGTCTAAATGACCAGTCGATGCCGGTTGGACAAATTAAGAAGTTGACTTAGCCATCGGCGTGTTTAGCCGGAACGAGGCAAAATCGGTGCTTTACTTTGTCGGCGTAGCATTGGCCATAAAAGGAGGAGGTCAAAGTTTGATAGACAGAGAGAGACGTGACCGAAAAACCTCATTTGGCCTTTTTCCTTAAACTGTAAAGGGAATCGGAAGAAGGAAGTGCTCTAAATCAGTTTGATCGACGGCTGCGAGCACGTGACGTAAAATGGTTGGCTTTTTTGGTAGACAGAACTTTTTCGAGAGCGCAAAAGTTAGGAAAAGAATTTCCTTCTCTTACGAGTGGCGTTGTGTTGCCACGAAACGGCGGGAAAGAAGAAGCAGAAGAAGACGTCAATGGCAACGTTGCCGTTGAAAAATTCCCCAAAGACCCAACTAGCGCAGAAGAACGCGTTCGTTAAAATGCCAACGGGTGATTCACTGTTAGCGGCTTTGATTTTGTAATCAAACGCGACATAGTGACGTGCAGACGAGTGACGCAGAAAGCATTTGAAAAGTGCTTCCAAATGGAGAACAGCTAATCAAACAACCCTTAAAGAATAAGGTTAGCTATAGTTGCAGAAATTTTGTAGCAGACATATTCAATATAAGCTAACGGACCACCGCGTGGCGATCTTTTCGTATTAACATATAAATCAGTGTATGGTAAGCGTTAATTACCTTTGGGGATTAATGGACCAGTTGGAAATGGACATTGGTTGCTTGAAATGGAAGCACGTGCGACCCTGTGGGAAGAGCGCTTTTTCGAGCGCATGTATGAGCAAAATCAACAGCATGGGAAGTGTTGGTTCGCCATTGCGCTTGAAAGGTTGTGGCTACACGCAAGCTGGCAAGCATGTCAAAAGTTGCTTCGCACAGATTGCCGTTCTCATATCGCAAGTGCAATCAAACGCGTTCCATGGTGGAGCTTCAACGACGTCGGCATGTTTGCAAAGTTGAGACGCAGAGAGAGACAGAGGGGAGAAGTTCAATTTCACAAATTCAGAGCACAAACTGGCTGACCGACCAAATTGCAGGCCGCCCAATGGATGCAACTGAGAAAAAAACGGTATCTTCGCGACGACGCCGTTTTTAAACTTCAATTTCCGTCCTTCATACGTTGCAGACGAAATGCGTTACGTCTAGCCGGCGGCACATGCAAGTGCATGCTGCTACGCTATGCAATGTTGTTAAACATGCTTATACTCCATTGGGAGAGAATAGCCGATGATTACCATAATCGGTTAGCAGAGCGAATCAGTACAGTTGTTCTGATTGGCCCATCAATTGCAGTGATTCATGTTTAAAGGAAAAAGGAGGAGGCGTCGTCGAAGTGAGCCGCACGTTTGTAGCAGTCATCTGTCAACTGCGTACACGTCATGTTTGGAGAGAGAGAGAGAAACAGTCTGACTGCTAAATGAAAAGCTGAACGTCTGCGAAATATAGGTCTCGCGCCTTAGATGACGAAATTGAAATGTTTGGTGTGCCTCCCTCCTTCCTTGAATGGACACGTTTGAGCATTCGTTCCATTGATCCTATTGCACAATGGGAATCGTGAAACACGATGCCGTCTAACCGCGTACAGAGGTGACAGCGCGTAAAATGTGCATGTGTCAGAGAAACGTAAAAGGTTACGGCCTAAGTTGAAAGCGACCAAAGCCCCCTAAGAGGACAACTTGTACTTAGTAACCTTTTCCAGTTCTCATTAGTGGTCGCTGTCAATGACTTATTGTCCGTCTGCATACACTCCATTCACGTCCAAACGTGAATGTTGGTGCTAGCCTACTCTTCGAAAGGCCTTTTAAAGCAAGAACTTGCTTGTTCGGCGTCTGAATGGCGGCCACTGACTTCACCGCGTTATTTCAGACAATGTGGGACGCAAAGTAATGCTCGCAATATTGAATCTTTATTTCTTTAATGTCCTCCTTTTTGAATGCGCAGATGTAAGGAAAGTAACTTCACTCGAATGACTCACTTAGAATTAGTGTCACTTTCCGCGTATGTCGCTTTGGATGTGTGCACACGCTGATGAAATAGTTATTGTTGCCACTTTGACGCTTGGCCGTATTAGAATACGAATAGCTTATTGAAATGAGTTGGAAGGAATAAGGATACTGCGCCGCTTACGTTATAATTATTCTTCATCATTGCCAATGTACAAGAATACAATGGCAGTGTTTGGTTAGTTTACGAATTGATCGCTTGGCGAGTAGTTGCGACAATGGCTAATGGAAACCTGTTGAATTGGTCTTGATTGAACTGTTTTCTAGTTTTGTACTGTTTTTTTCTTCTGCATCGTCCGCGGTCGTTTCATCAGCGCAGTTGCTGTGTTTTCAATTTTGAAAACCTCGTACGAACGTAAAACTAATCGATTTCGCTGCCGCCTTATCATTATGGACTGTTGGGAAGAGCTTTGTACTTCGGCTTTTCGCTAAATTGCCGTATATTAATGTTTTCTGGTTTCTTTTATTCGACACGCGACAGCCGATTTATTTGCTGCAATTTTTCGCGTTGTTAGCGTTTCTCCTTGAAAGGGCAGTTTGTTTGGGCGCGTCTTGCTGTGAAAACAACATGTTTTGTTCAACTTTCAAAGATACTCCAAGCTGAGCAAGCGACAAGTAGGTTTATTACAGACGAAATGCGCATCAGCTGCAAATTTCGTCCGTTCTCTAACCAGCGACGCGTCAGCACAGTTTGTCATTTGGTTGGCAAGTTTACCTTTAGACAGCCTGTTGAACATGTTGTAGCGTCGTATTGTTTGCTACCTACGTTCTGGTAGTTTGCGTTGCACGTACTAATGGTTAATGAAGTCCGAGAAGTTGGGCGCGCGGATGGATTTCTGAATTGCTCCACTCTTCGCAAACCTAATCATACAAAATTTGCCGAGTACTGACGTCGGATTTTGTGTATTATTAAATGCCAGCTGATGTCGCCCGAATGCTTTCACTTGTTTCGCCCTTCACTTTCTGCAGCATAATAGGTCATGTTTAAAATAGATCGTTTAGTAAAGCGTAAAATAGCGCGCGTACGCAAAATAACACTTTATTGCGATGTGCATTGTTGAGCCAACAAATCGACGTAAATCTCTCTGACTTATTCAGTGCAATTACCGAACGAAACAATTGAAATTGTTTATCGTCTCTGGCGATCATTCGTTGGTATGCGTATATGCAAAATATTGCGAATAATTAAGATCGGTTAGCGTAAGCCATTCGTTATGTTAGGAAATTACCAGTTACAGTGTACCAAAGTATTTGCTTTAGTGTTTTCGTAATTTCACACAATGCTGCGCAAATTGATACAGAGTCGCGCGCGACTGCACATGCGTAGTACTACAACGGCGCGCAACGATATGCAGCATCGGCATCTTTATACGGTGTATCATTAACCTGCACATCAGTGTACTGTATTACCATTGCTCCGGCTAGGTTGTCTCTTGATTCACTTCAGTCTGTTACTTCAGGGGTAAACTGCGCCTTCCCTTGACCGTCAATTGGCGGGCATAAGCTTTTCCTACCTATTGGATAAGATTAGTGCGAGTAAGGTCCGCACCTGAAAGTGAGCTTGCGTCAAAGTGTAACGCACGTGTTGAAACGAACTATGGAATCTCCTGTGGCGTTTACGATAAATTTATTAAATTACTTTTAATACGGATAGCGCCTTTGGAAAAGTTAAACAGCGGGCAAGAGTTACGGTACGTGTACTTGAGCATCATTAAAAAATATGTCTTAATTCCGCTCGCAAAGCTTAGAGAGTCGCCATGCCGGCCTCCGAGAATACTCAATTGATCGATGTTTCCGTTTTGAGTTCGCTAGACGTGTTTACGTGAGATAAGCTAAATCTAATTTGAATATTGCTCAGTTCGATAAGTGCGCATTCCATGACAGAAGTTTCCTCCGAACTCATTGCGTTTGCAATTGGTTCGTCAAATCTGTTCGGACAGGCAAATGAATGAAGAAGTCAACTGCAACTGTTTTCTTAAGATATTGCTTGAGTGTACTGGCGTAGACCTGGTTGTTGATCTTATGCAGCTCATTCGCAATCCATGGCAGTCAGAAGCTGCAATATGAAAATCCGGGTATGGCGCCTGCCGTTCTGCAAATCTTCAACCGTTTCCATTATCTTTCTCTATTCTTAACTGAATGCCTTTACGTCTAATCTAATTAGCAAGAGAAAGTTTAAGTGCTGCAGGTTACAGAGTAACGAGCTTCCTTCATTTCGAACTGTTCACTTCTTGTGACTCTTTTTGTATAGGATGCTCAGGCTTACTAACGTGAACATCATTAAGCTGCGGTGACCGTAATAGCATGAGGCTTACTTTCTGTTTTGGCAAATTATTCTGAAGAATATTAGTAAGGGGGATAGATAGTAAGCAACCTCTTCCTCTAAAATAATTGTCGGTTAACGGAATGTACTTTAACTTCGAAACCCACCGGTCGTGTAGGTGTTAAGCCCACAGATAATTGCATTACATGTGCAGCAATTTTGGCAAGATCGCTTTCACGACAGTAGCAGTTAACTTAACGCAGCTAACCCATTGGACAACGGATCCGATTAGAAGCCAACGCTGTCCACCTTGCTTACACCTATCTTTCATTTATGCCATACTGTATATGTGTTCGGTCTTCATTCAGATAAGGTATCCACTGTTTCGCACGGAAAGTTTGTCCGCGATTCGCTTGTTTCACTTTTCCTTTCGTTGAGCAGTCCGGATAGCAACCAAGTCAACTCTGGTACGTTGAACTGCTAATAGTTCGTATTGCGTACGCGTTTTCCTGCATACGTTCTGCAGTTGCCTAACTGTGCACGAATAGCTCAGAAGTGTTGTTCGTTATCTTTGTTACGTAAAGGCGCTTCTACTGATTTGCAGCGCGCATTAGCATTCAGCATTACACGTTGTTCCCCAAAGTGTTCCATGCCTCCACAATGCCTTCGTTGTATACTTTTCCATCTTTTGAAAGATGTATGACTTCATCACATTCACGCAATTTTGTCACTGCTTTACGTTATGGCAACGGCAGCTTTTCAAATTTTAGCAGCGTAATCTGTTCTCTCATCTTCAGTGAAAAAGACTACAACGCAGTGGATTGAGCTTAGGGGTGTGCCGATTTTATGCCTACAGACGTTCCTGCATAGTTTCGAGTTTTCCTTCTCATCTGTTCCTTCTATCTTTGGTTTGAAATTTTGTATAAGGTGCTGATGTCCTGCTTATCTCTTTAGCCTTACCGTAATCCACTTGCTAGTTTGTAAACAAGGTGAGCGTTCGCTCGTTGCAAATGGTTTTTCGCCTTTTTTGACCTGTCCGTTTGTCTAATGCAACAAATTCAAATTTTGCCGAGCAATACCAATAAGGAAGTTGCTTGCAGTTAGAAAAATTGATCTTCTCGATCCGTGCGGCACTGCTAGGCACGATATCCTTTAACATTGTATTTCTTAAGGCGGTTCACGGTGTTTGGGCAGAATTACGCATTTTTCGCCTTAAGTTAGCCGAGATGTTTAATTTTGAACGGTGTGAATTTTTCTTGGTAATACTGACCTATATTTGTAGCTACGACTTTACGGGCACCTAAAGTTCGGTCAGAGGCTTCCTCTGTGAATAAACCTTACTCTTATAGACGCGAGATAGGAGCTCATATCCGTCGTCGAAAGGCAAGAGACAAAGAAGCATAAATATCTGATAGCAACGAATTGCCGAAGAAGGAAGACACATAATCTCTGTAAGCGACTGTGTGAATAAATGCGCATGTTTTTTTTGAAGTGTTCTATCTGCTTAATGGCATTTTACGTAAATATTTCACAAGCGAGTACGCGTTCGCTGCACAGACATTTTACGAGAGCTGTTTTTCTTGCGATCAAACGTACAACTTACCATTGAAATGCAAATCATTATTGTTCTATTGGTCAGGCAGCTTTTACGGGCGATTCATTGGCAACTTTTCCGTCCAATCATTCATGCACATTGATCGTGCATACTTGAATGCAGTCGACTTTGATCTACGATGCGTTTTTGTCGCCAACGAAATCGTTTCACCGGACTGACAAAGCGACGCTTATGTTAGCTCTACCCATTTTGGAAGTTTGGAACGGCTATGTGGCACCGAGATTAGAGCGCGGCATTGTTGTTGTCGACCAGAAGGCTATGCAAAATGAAAATGTTTACTGGTAAAAATCAAAACCCGACGGCAAATCGCTACCTGAGAGAGAAGATAGAGCGACAGAGAGAACGAATCAGACACAAACGGAAGGGATTCAATGGCATGCTTGAAAAACAGGCCAACAATCGCATATGCACGTGACAAATTGCTTCAAATCGTGAGAGCTTCCGGTTTCCGGCGTCGCTAACTAAAAATTGAACATCGGACATTTTTTACGCAGGGAAAAAGTCCACAAAAGGTTCGTGGCGGACACAGACAGGAGGACGAAATTGTTGAGGTAGATCTGACCTATGAGCGACGTACCAATCGTGATAATACATCAAAATGCATAGCGGCTGGCCAAGAATCAGCGAAAGCCATACCAACATGTTGCCCCATGGATGATTTTCCGCCGGTATGGCGCTTGTAATAATGTTCAATGGAATTTGCATCACCATACCAACGAATGCCCATATGCGGAAGATGTGAAGTGGTACGCTGGTCAGATATTCGTGGAAGAATGCCGAGAAGACAAATACGGAAACGTTGGCAATCACAGAGGAACATCCGTAGGATAGCAAAGGTTTGTACAAATGTCGGACGCACCATCGATGTACTGGAATGTTCCAGTTTTTCCAAAAATAGCTTGACGTGTCCGCGTTCCACCAGTCTCGATAAAACTCTCGATCGGCAAAACGCAACAGCTCGGCCATAAAGTTTAGAAATGAATGAAATATCAAGTAAAACAACGCCAACCAAAGTAGATGGTTTGGTATGGCCAACTTAAGCAGTCGCTCCACTATACCGGAAAAGTTCATAGCTTCAAATGGCGAAACCGAATTGCGTACAATTGGAAAGATCCACTGCTGTGCAAGTGCCATTATCAACCATGGCAAAAAGATTACTTCGAGGAATCGTTTCAATAGGAAACCTTTGCGAATACGCGGAGATCTTAAAAAACTTTTTTAAAAAAAATTTGCATATGCAACAAAAGACATAACTACCTTGGAAAGTTCAATTCGTAGCACAGCGTCGGAGCGACAACGAAATAGTAAATGTTTGTGAGCGTAAGATTGTTTGGATAAGTCACTTTGGCCGGATGTTGACCAACTTTTTCGGCATCGGCGGCAATTGACTGCTTCTTTGACAGTCTTGTACGGTACCAATGGTTTACGTGGGCGTACGAAACAAGTTTCATAAAAAGTGACCAATAAAACATCAAGCAAACGCTGGTACCCAAAGGATTTGAATCCGTTGCCAAAGTGGACATGGCCGGAAATGTCAACAGCGTGATTAAGTTTGCTATAATAATAACGGTACCGACGCGTTGAGATATTATGCCAATGACCAAACATTTCTCCACGCCGATGGCGGTTAGAATAAAAATGTGACTGACAACGAATACTAAAATGGCAGGTAAAAAGTTCGTCTCTTTGAACCATATAAGGAGGATAGATTGATGATTTATCAAGATGCCATATTTGATCAAATTTTCCAAAGCAACTCGAATATTGGACAAGGCGAGTAGAATCATAGAAAGGGTAAAAAATCCACGGTAATTGGTGTACATACTTGAGCTGCATAGCAGCGAATCTTGTGCAACATGCAATGGACGATCGAAGCCGGTTGGTATACCGCTTTTGGGCAATCGTCCGGGAATAGCATTATGACTATTCGACTTCAGATTCAAATCGCTCTGCACCTCTCGACGCTTCATGGCGATGCACTGCCTACAAGGCGGTTCGATTTACAAGTTGGCCTTTGCTCGAGCGCAAATTGCGCTTCGTACGACGTAATCTACTTTTGAAGCTTCGCGTTTCGTCGCTGCCATTGCGCGTCGTCAACATTGCTAACCTGAATTGCAATTGAAAATTCACTCGTGCAATTAAACAATGGGCAGTTGTTAACTGACGTGAAGCGAGCTGCCAGCAAATGACGCTTGTAAACATCGAGGGAAAACAATGAACTAAATACTGTAACTTGTCTTCTCTCCTGCGAGTCATATTTTGGTTGTACTGTAGGTTTTAAAAGTCTAAACTTTTTTGCCGTCCAGCCGAGTTGTCCGATCCGGCGGTGGCATTGATCGGAAAGCGAAGTCTGGTAAGTTCAATTTGTTTTTCTCTTTCGCCTTTTGCGCTCCTACTTGTCGGCTTTGGCGTTTGCGCGAAGTTTGGCGGTCCGCCAAAAGCGGGAACTCGTAGCTCCGTGATCGTTTAGCTTCAGTTTGCGACATTTTTTTGCTTGCTAGCTCCAAGGCAATTGGTCAGCCTTGGCCGTTAGCGCGTAAAATTGCGCCGCTTTATCCCCTTCGGGGTTTCTTGAGACATGCGCGCGATGCGAAAAAAAGGGTGCCGTCCGCGCTGTTGCTTCGTCTACGTTTTGCTTTGCAGACGCTTAGCATTTGGTAAACAAGCCGGCCGATCCCGAGGGTGCTCAGCCGAACGGGAAAATCCATTTCCTGTGGGCCCAAAATGAAAACAAAAGCTGTCATGCTTATGTATCGATCCCTTTGCCAACTGCCGACGTTCGTTTTTCCTTTGGATAGCTTTTTGCAAAACACTGTCAAAGCGATTGGCATCATTTCTGCTTTCGTGCTAGCCTGTGCGTGGTGTTGCCAGTTTGGTCGATCTAAAATTGCTTTCTTTCCTGGAAAAGCGATCCAGCTGACCACCACTCGTTGGAGAGCGTTTTTCATATCGCGTAGGCCAATCCTAAAGTGCAACGGCCTTCAATAGGTTGTTGCTCGCTTTTTCTCTCTCATTAATGACGTTAGCTTTTCATTCATCTGCTTACTGTAACAAGCTGTTTATAAAATTCATGGCCCGTTGGTTCGGTTGTATCATTATGTAGATTAAGCACTTCCGCTTTTGTGCATCAGTAGCAGTAGCCATTTGTCATAGGATTGCCAATTGCGCTAAAGGTGCCTACCTAAGCAAGCATCGTAGTGATAGTAAGACGTAGTAGCGACCCCCCCACCCCATTGAAGGGAATATGTTTTCTTCCGCCTAAGAGTAAACACGTAACCTATTTATCCTTTTTCGCAACCCTCTATCTCCCGTTCATATTAGCAACTATGCAGTGTTCTTCTTTCGCTCTTATTGTCTCGTAGTGTTGAAAAACAAACTAGTCTAACAGTTGCGTCATTGAAAGCGGAAGCAATAACTCTCTATTTGAAAACAGTGCAGAATGGCGGCGGGAGATGATAGCACCTTCAGAGTTCTATTGCTCTGTTGCGACTTTTTAAAATTGCCGATCGATAAGTGTGTTTCATTTAGTCTTTCTTTGTTAATATAAGTGAGCGTATGAAACCTATTCATTCAGAGTTTAACGGTTCGTTGAAGTGTAAAAGGGAAGTTCCTTTCAGTGCTTATAGAGGCGCGGAGGCGTTTCCCTTTTCTTTTCATCGCCTGTTGCACTCTGCGCAAAGAAAATATACCGAATAGACACTTCGTTGCGACGCAGTTAACAAAGCCCATCGAGTAGCTACAGCGCTTAACAAGATTCGTGCATAAATGTGCGCATTGAGTACTGTATCGATAAAGTGATAGGCAGGTACAAATTGCTTTCCAGTATTATACAGCAAAAATCCACTTTGTGCTATTCTTTTTTTTTTTATTGTCAGCATAAGCTTCTCTAAGTTTTAGTTCGGCTTAAGCATAGTTGTAAAGCTTTTTTCTCCGCGTGCTAATTTTTAAAATTCATTCTGAAACTTTAGTCCGTCATGCGAGACGCTCCGCCCCGTAAGGTTGCTTAAAAGCGCGAACACGATTAGCCGAGCGGTTGGTTCTTCTTTTTTTGTTAATAGCGCTTAAGTGTTGATTGCAATTTCGCTCCTTTCCGTGCCAGGAATCTGTAAGCGGTTGCGAATAGTGCAATTTCTAAATCGGGCAATGGCGCGCTGTAACTTCCTGGTACACACGAGCCGGTATGACTCTTAACTCGCTCTTCAGAAACAGCTGCTTAATAAATCGGTTGCGGCGAAGTCCTTTTAAAGAGTAGCAATGGCTAACAGTGCTTGCCACCTGGGGCGGCGAGGTTCCTTGACTGCTGCCGTCGATGGTAAACAGGTTTTCTCTTGTTGGCTACCTGCCTTAAGGAGGCGCCAGATGTTTTTGGAAAGGTGGGATATGCCATTGTTATTCCTATCGTATAGCTTCGTATGGGAACCGCCAAAACGGTCTATAGGTGCAAGAGTACGAAAGGGCACGCATCTTTTACACTTTTGTTTACTTTATTCAGTTGGAATGTTGTTTACGTCATGCATTTCAAAGTCAACTCGTTCAGCTCTTCCCCATTGGTTCCTCGTCAGTTTTCTGTCAGCACCCGAACTGTGCACCGTTTTAGCTTTGACGTTGTTCCTATGTAAGCGTAAGAGTTTTTTCGCATATGTTCTATGGTAGTTCATTAAGTCATAATCAAGATTTACTCTACGCTTAACATGCGTCGCTTGATTATTGTACTTTCTCTGCAGATGCCCATATTTCTTTAGTTTAGGTGTTGAGCGTCAATTCCACTTTAGGAAATAGCTTAATTCGATTGAAGGATGGGTAAGTGACGTGTTCACTTCGGGTTGTTCAGTGGTTGAAAAATTTTAATTTTAGGCGTATGCATTTTTCGAGAAAAACTGTTTTTAATATTTACTTTTGTAAATTTCCTGTGCGCGTCAGTATGCATTAGAATTCCTGCTTGATCCTCACGTAAGCTTTGACGAGTAGGCGAACGGTAAATAATCCAGTTTGTGTTTTCTGTAGTGAAGTGTTATTGACACAGAGAGTGGCGGTGCCAAGTATTTTTGTACATAGCATAGAATAATGCAGTTTGGTTGGACTGTATGCGAACGTGTACGGAAGTACAAAAGTGTAAATTCTTTTTTATTTCAGACAGAAGGAAGATTCCGCTTGTGGACGTATATAGGTGCTGAACGGCAATGAACTCACTGTCAAATGAAATGGCAATTAAGTTGAATTGAGGTTAGATATGAATTGCGCTCTGGCAGGAATCACGACGCTTCCACATCCGGATGCAAAGATTGTTCATCAAGGATGGCTTATGAAACGAGGTTGTGCCCGGCAAATGTTTTTTGAAAAATGAACCGCTCCTTAATAATAGGCGAACACATAAAGAATTGGCGCTCTCGTTACTTTGTACTGTTCAGTGATGGTACGTTGTTGGGATTTCGTCAACGTCCCGAACCGGGCTGCTATGCCGATCCGCTCAACGAGTTTACCGTAAAAGATTGTCAGCTTCGTGAAGTGGACAGACCAAAACCAAATACGTTTATTGTGCGCGGTCTACAATGGACAACGGTCATTGAACGCACCTTCAATGCATCCTCGCCCGCCGAAAGGTAAGCAACATTCCTATTAAACCACTGAAACTCTTTGTGAAATAGTTCATCCCTAAATGCCTAATATAGCTTTGCCTCTATAGTCAAGTCTTATTAGGTAGATACTTTTTTAGCATTGCTTTTTGAAAATACTTGCATTTTCGGCACGCCTTGTTTAGATGATGTGCAGGTAAGGTTCTTATGCTAATTAGTTGCTTATTTGAATTTTCAAATATTGGCGTGGGTTAAACGAGCCAGAGAAGGTCGGTGTACTTCAGCTGATTCGCAGATGGTGAATAGGCTTTGCAACAAAGGCGGCTACGTTTCGTTTATCGAATTATCTCTCTCGGTGGTGGTTAGGGCGGCGATGTTGGGCTGTATAGGTTTCGCTGTACAATTTCAAAATTGTATCCATACCAAAGGAAGCAGTCGTTCGAATTAGCGCGCGAACGATAGAATTTATTTTGTCTTAGTGAATCCATGATTAGTACGATAATTGTTGGCGAATTGTGAAGTTGAAGCAGTTGCTTAAGTCGCGGAATGTGCACAGAGGAATGAGCCTAACATTGAGGAGAAATTCTGAGTATACGAACTTAGCTGTGCCTCTTTTTAAGTAGTTAATATTTTAAAGCAGCACCATTTTGATAGTTTCACTATGACGTAAGTTAGGTGAAAGAAAAATGAACACAGCGTACATTTACAGCGTCAGGCGGATTGGTGGGCAGCGAACACTTTTAAACTGCGTAAAAATTTTAAAACCTTAAAATGCCAACGTACTGCCACTAATAGATGACATCCGGTCGCACTCGTGTGCATAATGTCTCAACGGAATTGATGAACTTATAACGCGCTTAACGTTACTTCTTTAACACAGCCATTCGTTAAAATCTGCGTTCTCTTCCTCAATTTGCCGCGGAAAGTACAGTACTCCCAACGATATTCAGGTTTGTTCTAGCCGTTTTAAACATACAATAGAACAAACAACATCGATCTTTGATTTTTTCGCGCGTAATGTCCCGGAAATGCATGGTTCCTTTCTGTTAAGCGTGTGGCCGCCCTATTCTGCCCTTACCTAAGCCTAAACCAGAACATAAGCCTTATGCGTAGGCTTAGGCTTAGGTAAGGACAGAACAGGATGTCCGGCGAAGTAACGGTGTAATGGGGGGTAACTCGAGCGCATAATCGATATTGTTGTCCTACTGTATCTTTACGAGTAGAAGAAACCTGATTATTGGAATACTGTATTGTTTGTGGGCAAATAAGCGAAGAGATCCAAAATCTCTGAAACGCTTCTGCTGAAAACAGCTTCTCAGTCAGCCTTTATTGTCGGAAAATAACAACGTAGAATATTTAATAAGCTTTTATCAGAAAAACAGTCTGTAGGACTGTTAAAGCCGGCATTTTATAAGACAGTGATCATTGAGAAGCTCATGAAATACGTTTATCAATAAAAGGGCGAGTAAAACTTCCGGCGAAATCAGTCAATGTTCCTGATTGAAAAGCTGAGGCGTCCTGTTTCCCAATATCCCGCAAACATACAGTAATACGGAGCGGTAAACAGAATGCAGGTACATTTCTGGAAAACATCAGGTCACGCTGTTTTGCCCTTGCCTAAGCCTAAGTCGACATGTGGGCTTAGTTTTAGGCGTAGGCTTCTTGTGAAAGTGTACCTGCATTCCATTGATTCCTGTATGCCTGCGCAGTTCTGAGAAGCAAGACGCGGCTGAGATTCTGGATGCACTGAATGCGACAATCCTGATAAGGAAATGTGGTTGGCTTGCAGCAGTGAAGATCTGGGATTTCCAATGCTGAACGACGATGAAGCTATTCAGTCTCTGTGAAGGAGAAGTTAGTGGAAAGGATGCTGTTGAACAATACGCGACCGCCTTTCGCACGGCTAAGGCTTAGGCTTAGGCTTAGATGTTGCTGTGCGATTGTTTGAAAAGCAAAAAGAGCGATGATTCAAAAAGGGCGTTGTGTTTGAAAAGTATCTGTGACCAAACAGCCAAGAAGCGATCGACAGCTTTGAAACGGACCTATACAAAGACCGTTTGAGAATAGAGTGTAATTTTTTAAACTGATTTAAAAACGTGTTCGAAAAATGAAGTTCACAAAAGGAAATAAACAAAAGCAACATTCAATTCCATGAATAGTCTGTGTTCTGCTGCGCTTTCTAAGCGGACGATTCTTCGTACTGCACCACTACGAACGAGCATGTCGAAGCGTAGGATGCGTTTGGAATGAACTCAGTCGGCCGTCTGTTACGAGTCATTGCATTCAATTACCAATTAGTTAATGAGATTGATAATAATGTTGTTTCCTTAAAAGGCAACAGCGCGTACTGTTTTTCTTAGTTTGCGAGCGTCCTGCTAATCATTTGGCTCTATTTGTCCTTATTGGTTCTTGTCGTATTCTTCATTTAATTATTTGACCAACGGTCTGCATAAATAATCCTTTGGATGGTTTCCTAATATGGTCATCGACAACGTTCGCGCTGACTTATTTTCCCGCCTTCGTTTGTGGGTGCAGTTTTTATGAAGCTGCGTAATTTGAGCAAATTACTTTGTGAGACTCAGTTATTTTGCATATTATCATTCATTGCTAGACTAGTCAGAATGGACTCTACACTCGTACGTGACTTCATTCATCACGTGCAGATTCCTCTAACATGACTATTCATAATTTGACTTGGCTAAAAGTTACTTAGGTGCTACTGGCGTTCGCCTGATCGTGCTCCAATCTATGCTTTCATTCCTTATTAGCATATTTACTATTTTCTAATATATGCTAATTTCTAGCAGCATTGATAATGTTGCGATAGCGTGATTGGAACTGCTAGTGAAATTCGGGATTAACTTTTTGAAAAATTTGCATTTTCATCGCTCCTGCGTATGGTGACCAAAGGCGTCGATCGATTTTCAAGGCGCGTAATTACGCTTAGGTTCGTTCAAGTCTTTTTTCTTGGTTGGGAGCACTTTTTAAAATTAAAGCATTGGCCTTCGAGCGGTCGTTCGATTTTGCACGCTCCACTTCGATAGCTTGCCGGCGGCGACGCTATTCTTCAGCGCAAGTGTATTTTCCGTTTAAGGAAAGAATGGATGACGGCAATCGAGTCAGTTTCCAATCTGCTAAAGGAGTTGGATGCCGAAGCTGCGAAGTCAATATTGCAAAATGGGGACGTAATGTGCGACGCGTCCGGTTTGCCCACCAAATTGGAACATGCAATGCGCATAGCCGACGGAACGACCAGAAAATTGGTGCGACGACCATATATGGGCATCAAACTTGGACATAACGCGAATTGTTGCTTGTAGACTCTGGACGACTTCGTGCTGCTTAAAGTGCTTGGCAAAGGGACGTTCGGTAGAGTGATTTTGGCACGCGAAAAACACACGGACGAATTGTTTGCCATTAAGATCTTGAAAAAGGAAGTGATCATTGCCAAGGTAAAACCAAAGCTGATTCGTATAGAGATTCCCTTTTATGGACATATGTTGGAGGATGAAGTGGCGCACACGTTGACGGAAAATCGAGTTCTTCAAAAAACTAAACATCCATTTCTTACGGTATATTCGAAGAAATGCTATTCTTTTTTATTCAACTGACTTTTATGGCGTTTGCAGTCTTTGAAGTATTCATTCCAAACCAGCGATCGATTATGTTTTGTTATGGAGTATGCTTGCGGTGGAGAATTGTTTTTCCATTTGCAACGTGAGCGATTGTTCACCGAGGAGCGTACTCGCTTCTACGGCGCGGAAATTGTCTCCGCTCTGTCTTACCTGCACGAGAACAACATTGTTTATCGCGACATCAAGGTATATGCGCGCTCGCAGCGCCCTCTACCTTTTTTTGGGATGGTCAATTTTTGCAGCTTGAAAATTTGCTGCTTGATCGAGATGGTCACATAAAGATTGCCGATTTTGGTCTTTGCAAAGAGGATATTTCTTTTGGAGAAAAGACGAAGACATTCTGCGGTACGCCTGAGTACCTTGCTCCTGAGGTGCTCGAAGACAACGACTATGGTCGAGCGGTCGATTGGTGGGGCACCGGTGTTGTAATGTACGAGATGATGTGCGGTCGGCTGCCGTTCTATAGCAAAGACCACGAAAAGTTGTTTGAACTTATTTTGACCGGAACTGTTCGCTTTCCCACAAAGTTGTCGGCTGAAGCGAAAAGTTTGCTTAGCGGACTGCTCGTCAAGGATCCTAATACGCGGTAGCGCATAAGGCCGATTAACTACTGCCAATAATGGCGTGTGTCAATTGTTAGGTTGGGTGCCGGCCCTGAGGATGCTCGCGAGATAATGATTCATCCTTTCTTTGCTCCAATTGATTGGCAGGCTTTGTACGAAAGGCGGGTAAGTTGTTGGCTACTGTAATATTTAAATTTTTGAAAAAGAGCCACTGCAATTGAAGATTGAGCCGCCATTCAAACCGGAAGTGCAATCAGATACGGATACTAGTTATTTTGATCAGGTAGGAGGCGAACGATCGATCGATCATTTGCATTTGGTCAATCAATTGTTGTTAGGAGTTCACTCAAGAAACAGTTGAACTTACACCGCCGGGTCAATATGGCACCTTGAATAGCATATCGGAATTGGAAGAACAACCGTATTTCACCCAGTTTTCCTTTCATGGAAGTGGCCAACGATTTTCCTTTCGTTCCTTCGAAGAGGACTAACGTCGTGTGGTCACTCTATTGCATCGCGCGCGTATATTCAATAATGAAGCTGCTCCTCCCTTAAAACCGATCCGGTCAGGAGAAAATTTCCGTTGCTCTGCATTCCGGTTGTTCGTTTTTCATTTTTTACCGCGTGATGCTATGCACAATGTTTTTCGTCATCATTTTTCATCCTTTCTTTTCCATCGCACACATCCACCATTCTCTCCTTTGTTAAACGTTATGTTTTATGGCGCACCAAAACGGGTAGGGGGTCGTTGCGCGCTCTTAAATAATGTCAGCTTGAAACGGTCACCACACATGTACGCACGGCCGTCGTTGACTTCTGGAGGTTAATGGCACCTTGTTCATCCATACAAGTGCATAGGATGCAGATTGAAACGACTCTTTTTACTTTGCATTAATCAGAGGTTTCACGCCTGAAGGAAATCCGGAAAGACACGAATCCCGAATGGTCAAACTTCGCTGCCTCCATCGCGCTTATGGTTTTCAAAGGCTGCGTATGTTTTGCGTGTGTAAGACTGAATGTCGAATTCGGGATCTTGTGTTAGAACCGCAAAGTGAACGCGAAGAAAAATTTGATTTTTTAAGTCCTAAATTTCATCTATTATTGCTTGATATGCGGGAAAAACATGCTTATATGTATGCAACCGTGCGAACTTGACAGCACATCAAAATATGTAGTTTAATTACTATGGAAATTGTGGTATAATTTGTAAAGGCTTATAAGCGTACCTAACTATCCTTATGATTACGGTAGGTGTGAAAAATGTGCGTAAATATGAATACATCAAAGGGGCCTCTTCCTCTAACTGGCCGCAAACAGTACAGTAATCCTGACAATAATCAGGTTTGCTCTACTCCTAAACATACAGTAGGATAGACAACATCGATTTTCGATTTTTCGCGCGTAATGTCTGAGAAGTTCACGGTTCCTTTCTGTTAAGCGTATGGCCGTCCTGTTCTGCCTTTACTGGAGAGCATGCCGGCTATCCTGTTCTGGCCTGGCCTAAGCCTAAGCCAAAATATATGCCTTATTTTAGGTTTAGGCTTAGGTAAGGACAGGACAGGATGGCCGGCGAAGTCACAGCATAACGGGAGGACGTATAACCTCAAAATCGTGTTATTTACCCTACTGTATGTTAGCGAGTAGAGAAAACCTGATTATTGCCGATTACTGTATTATTTGCGGGCAAATAGACGAAGAGACCCCATCAAAGTCTCATTTGGTTCATTTCATATTGCGGTAAGTGATCTTATGCAATATGTGCTCACAAAGCAGTTCATTTTTTACTGAATGTCGAATTAATTCGGGATTTTTGTCCTTCGGGATCTTGTGATAGAACCGCGAAGAGTACGCGAAGAAAAATTTGATCTTTTAAGTCCTATCTAGATTTAGCCTGTTTCTGCTTGAAATGCGGGAAACACATGCTTATATGTACGCAACCATGCGGACTTGAGAGCACATCAAAATACGTAGTATAATTTGTAAAGGCTTGTAGGCGTACCTAACTATCCGTATGATTACGGTAGGTGTGAAAAGTGTGCGTAAATATGAATACATCAAACTCTCATTTGGTTCATTTCATATTGCGGTAAGCGATCTTATGCAATATGTGCCCACATGGCAGTACATTTCTTTAGTATTTTGGTTTTTCGTGGCTTCTACTCAGCCGTTTGGATCGTGCTGCAAAGCGGTAAGCGAAATGATCTTACGTCTTTGTGTTATTGAATTATTCATTATTACGCGTTGCGCAGCGTTTTCTCCGCATGCATTTCCTGACGCTAAACAGCACATGCAACTTAGTATTGGCTGTCATAGGTTTTAGCTTGGCAGCAGTTCGTTATGCGGGCACTTCGCCGCATTAGTCGCTTTTGGGTATGTTGGAGAAAGCTAATAGGCTTTTCCTTGTCTACGTTGCACTGAAACGTGTTTTTTTGACTATAAGCACTGTCTTGCATGTTTCCTGTGCTAATTTGTGGACGTCGTCATGAATGCACTTGGGAAGATGCGAATTTGTAATCTTGACAACTTTGCTTAGAAATCATGCATACACATCTTTGAACCGCTTTTTGCCTTAGGTTCGCCGCGTAGTTTTGCTAAGAAGAGAAGCTACAGTATGCACTTAAATTATGTTTAAGCTTGACTAAATGATAGGCAGGTACAACTGGGCATAAGGGTTTTTATTTCGCTGTCCAAGGAGTCTGGTGTTCGTATAGATACTTTATTAAGCGTTTCCTTTGATGGCCTTTGCCCGAATTGTTCCAAATTTTGTGTAAGATGACATTATGCCACTTGTGACAGAATGACGTCATCACTTGGAAAAGATAAGAAAGCGGCGCTGAATAATAGGGTACTTATCTGTAGAGCTCATTTTTTTAAATACGGAATTGTCACAGCATCCTATCGTCGCCTTCTAGGAACAAGGCAGGACACGCCAATTTGTGATGGGCAACATTTCTTTTTGCCTGGGCAGTCAAAATCGTTGTCGCATAAGCGGATATTTCCTTTATATGGTGGTTGAGAAGGACAAGCGCCGGGTTTCTTCGTTCTGCCACCTACAATATTGCCAATATATGCGATGAGAAAGAGTTCGTATGCTCTCTTTTGGGCTTACGATTCTTTTTCACCTTCATGCACAAATTGCCAGCCTTTGTAGGGCAGCATTTTTGTACACCTTCGCAATCATTGTCCGTTTTGCAAACACTGGTTGATCCACCTTCCAAAGATGGCAGTGGGCATGCAGCGTCCTTCTTGATTGTATTTATGAATACAAACTCTGCATCCATATTGGCGTTGTACTGTTTTTACAGTGATGCAACGCAAACTCACTTTGCCAAACGGGAGCTACACAGGAAGCTCCGTATTCGGTTGCGCAACACTTATTTCCTTCTTCGCACTGGTCGTCAGTAAGGCATTCGATCAGTGTACCAATTACGGCTGGTGGCGATGGGCACGAACCAGACTTGAATTGAGTCACTATTGTGGGACCATTGTTTGGGAACCAACGGGTTACTGGGCTGCACAGGAGCACTTACCTTTTCTTTCCAACGGTTCTACGCATGAAAAGCCAATATAGGTTAGGCAGCATTTCTTCGATCCCTCACAGTTGTTGTCATTTGAACAGAATTTGGCTTTTCCACTAACAGATGGTTCGGGTGGGCAGAAGCCGGTTCGATTCGTTGTAGGCGTTTGGGTTGCTTCAGGTATTCTTGAATCTGCGCGCGAAGTAGCCGTTAGCATTCAAAGTAGACGGCCATAATTTGAAAAAACTTACGTTCTCTGATTGGCTTTGCGCATATATGGCCAACTTTCGCGTAACAGCATTTCTCTGATCCTTCGCAGTCATCGTCAGAGAGGCAGATGTTGCTTTGCTCCGTTTCTGTCAGATTGCTTGGACATGTGCCCTCTTTCGTCGTTTTCGCAACTATTAGGCGTTGTTGTGTTAAATATGCTAATTACAATTATACTTACGTTTGTCAATTGGATCTTTGCAGCTGCGGCCAACGGTTGTAAGACAGCACTTCTTTCTTCCTTCGCAGTCAATGTCGAATTGGCAATGAATTTCATTTCCTACTTTCTTTGGCGCTCGCGGACACGTGCCGTGTTTCCATGTTATAATGGCTGTTTGTTAAAAGTAGTCTGTAGCTGAAAAGGTTTTCCAAATAGTTGAAAGCTTACGTTCCAGTAATGCGTCCGTGCAGGATTCGCCAAGTTCCGTTACGCAGCATTTCTTTGTACCGCTGCAATCGCTGTCCTTGTTGCACAATGTGAGAACTCCAACGAACGGAGGCGTTGGTGGACAGTGGCCCTCTTTGTCATTTTCAATCGCTTTTGCTGCAGAATTTCCCGAATAGGTCAAATCACTTTTTCATTCATCTTCTAATGATTACTTTTTACTACGCAGAGAGTTATGGTAACAATGAGTATAGCCGTTAAGCAATATTTTTTAGCCATTACTACTAAGCAAGCGATGTGATAGCCGATCTTGCAACATCAATTCCTTTTATAGAGATCATTTGTTTTAGTATTGGAAAATGGACGCAAGTAGTTCACCTGTTGCGCTTTGTCTGCTGCTCAATTGTCCTCGTTGCCATATTACTACTTTACACAAATGATTTGGTCAATTTGTCCATTCAGATTTTTTTATTAATTGACGAGAGACCATTTGTTGACTTTACGTAATTGCGGGTTTTGTTAGGTGATCACTATTGAAAAATGCGCAGCGTAACGCGTTTCCTTCAGGTGGGCAGCGGCTTTGTGCGCTCCTTCGAACATTTCAAATTTCCCTTATTCGTCACTTGTCTATTCTGCTTCCACGCGCACAGGTTCGACATTTTTATTTGCTTACGTATGCATGAAAATATTTCATTCGCTTATTTCTGTTTCAACCAAATTTTCCAACAACGTGCTTGACTTTCATTTCGCTTCGGTACGACGACGCGTCAATAGGCAATGCGTACAATGCTAAGTGAACCTATCGATCAAAAAGGGTACTGTACGTTTGAATTTGTCTACAACGCAGCTTGTTCGTTAAGAAGGCTGCAGCTAGAAGTAGTCCCCGAAATGACGTCTAGGCACTGTTTTCTCAAAATATATGTCGTGTACAAAAAATAATTCGTTTGCAATGCCTGAGACGATGGGAATGGTACTTAGGCGAACACTTTCTTGTATTCATTCAGCCTTTCGATGCTTTGCCTTTTGCAGGAGACTGACTAGTGGTCAAAATGCTACTTTTATGTTGTTGGACAATTAGGTGGACAGTTGTTTTGAAATAGTACATCTCCACCGCCCTTCTGAGGCGGTTTGCAATAGTAATGAAACTTCCCGCAGAATTGCAACTTGCGAAACATGGAACAATGCAGGAAACTGCATTGTTCCATGTTTTGCAAGTTGCAATTCTGCGGGGAGATCAAACAATAAGCTCCATTGACAAGTCAGTATGCAAAAACGTTTACGTAATTGAAGGACGGTTCGCTTTTATTACGTACCTTATTGCATTCCATCATCCTGATCGTAATAGCAGTTATCATTGTTTACAGAGTAGGTTGTCAAATATGACGTAATTCGATTGTATCGAGTACTACGTTCCGCAAGATGCGTCAGAGTTTAATTCAAACCGGTTTTCGCAGTCCATAGCTCTTTCAGTTGTTCAATTGATCCGGCTGTGATGTTGAGCCGTCTCTGTCTGGCAGAAGCGAATTCTTCTACTCACACCTTTTGTCTCTTAAGTTTTATGCGCTCATTTTAAAGAACAATGTAAGTTATGCTTCATGGCCCCAAGGCAGAGCTTTCTTTGCAGAATTACCAAATTTTCGCTTAATTTATGGTTCATCCGTGTTACGCAGATGGAATATCTTTCATCGAAGGGTACTCGATGATGTTTTGAAGTTTCGTCCGCTTTTATTCACATTTTTTGGGGTCTTGTTGGTTATATCGCCCCATCGTCATAGTGTAAGTTTACTGCCCATTCCTGTTCTGCCCTTACCTAAGCTTAAGCGTAAATATGGGGCTTGTATTTTGGCTTAGGCTTAGGTAAGGGCAGAACAGGATGGCCGCAAGCTTGCGAGACACGAACCTGCATTTCTCAAGCGGTCGGACGCTTGACTGACAAGACCCTTTTTTGCTCTGCGTGTACATGGGACAGTATATCTTTGTTTTACGGACTAAGTCCGTTTAAGTATGCTTTACGATCTGATTGAATCTTCAGTAAATAGCCGACTGCTCTGCCTTACTGCCAACTTGACCATTGGATGTAAAAATATTAAAATCCAAATAAGAGAGAAGTAACACAGGTCGTTAACCGTAGCTGCGCTATCTTTTGCTGCTGATTCTATTGTATTCAGCGTAGAGTAAACATAGCGTTCATGAACATCACTTAAAGGACTGTAAGAGATTTTGAAACAATAGCATTGTTGTTTTCTTTTTAGCTCGGCATGTCTACACGGCGCTTAAAGTCTCTACCGCTTGAAGGTAAAGCAAATGCGTATTTATCTTTTCTTATTTTAGCTACAGATCAGTGCTTTGCAAGGCCACTGTTTCTGCAATTCACAGCCAAACTGTTTAAACAAGCTTGTCGATCATTTTTTTTTCGTTTCTCGACGAACCTTTGGCTAAACGAAGGCCTACGAATGGGATCGCTGCTTCATTGGGTTTGCTGTCATTTCGCGCCTAAGAGCGCGTTCGAATACGGCATTCCTGAGCACAACAAAAGTGCTGTATTCACTTTTTTCAAAGAGGCGTTTGACAAAGCAGATAGATGACTTTTCGCGGCATATGGACTGCAGTTTTGCTAGGAAGAAAGCAGATGGACTTCCATTGGGTAATGAGAAAATTACTACCGCGAATGAAGCAGACAATTGTCTGATCAATTGTCTGCAACAGATTGCCTGTCGTCCTTACACAATGGCACAGTAAGAATTGGTGCGACAACGTCTAGCCTGCTTTAGGCGAACAAAGCAGATCATCTGATGAGCATTACGCTTTAAGTAGTATGCTTAAATGGGCGAACTGGAAGTAGTCTTCGTCACGCAGACGTTTTGCTACTTGTTTGGCCTTGTTTTACAAGAAATGTGCTTGCACCAAGTTGTGGCCGAAATTTTGCAGAAATCCTTGCCGCCGTGCTCGTTCAACTTTTTTGGGCATCATTTCGGAAAGGTTAGCAGCAACAGTGCAGTGATTGACGTTGACATTTTGGCCAATGATGTATTGGGAAGGATGATGACAAATGGCTCGCCCATGTTGGCTCGGAAGTTGAATTGTAAAAATGCCATGTTGACTTAATGTACCAACTTTTTTGTCACCGTAAGCATTATTGCGCAACTACGCGCACTTTATCACTCTTGTGCTGGTTGGCACTTAGCGCCATATGGCATTTCGTCGCTCAGCCTTATTCGGAAGTTCCAAAAGCTGCCGCTATAGTTCGTCTCGGCTCGGTGTGGACATGGAGAACGCGGAAGCTAATAAGAAAATGCTTGACAAACCTCAGGAAGCTGAGGCGACACCGATTGACTACAGAGATTTGGAAAAATTCCTTTTCTGCGGCACGTATCAAATAATTGTGGCCATTATATACCAAATTGCGAGCTTTATTTTTGGTTTCAATTTAATCTTCATGGCGTTCATGATATTGGAGCCAACATGGCGATGCGACTCGCCTCATAATGTTTCGTCCGAAATATTCAATGCATCGTCGTCGACTGACCGTTGCGCAATGCTCCGCAGCGGGCAATGTTCTAGTCCAACTTGGTACAACGTGAGCTTCCACTCGATCGTCTCCGAGGCATTTTCCGCCAACGTTGAACCCTAAAGCAGCGGTGACCATTTTTGTTTCAGTGGGATCTCGTTTGCGATAGGAAGCACATCGCCTACGCTGTATTGTCCATCCAAATGGGCGCTCTGCTCGTTGGTACAGCGTTGATAAGCCGTATGGCTGATCGGTTCGGTCGAAAGCCTGTACGCTACATGCAGGAAAATGCCTTTTCCATTGATGCACTAAAGCATCCTTTTCAGGTGTTACTGTTGAGCATGATAGCCCAAGCGGTTGTAGGTATTGCCACAGCTTTTGCAAATAGTTGGCAAGTTTTCGCTACGTGCCGATTTTTTGCGGGTCTTTTTGGTGCCGGGCTCATGTCCGTCGTTGGGGTCTACGTTGTGGAAAATGTCAGCAAGAGCAACCGTCTATTCATTATGGCCATCGGTAGGCTGCTTTGTCAATTCCATCAATCTGTTTTTTAAATTTAAACTAACCTTTTGTTCACCGTAAGCCGCTCACCTCTTTCTAATATTAACTTAACATGCCTGTTTAAATGGTAAGTTCAATAGTCAAAGCGGCTGTAGATGAATGGTCAGCTATTTGTTAAACTGTTAAACCTGTTCTCCAGTTGACTGGTTCCTTTGTGAAAGATTCTTTTTACCGCCGCGCGTTACTAGTTCACGCCTGATATGCGTTCCGCAAATTTGAACCTTCTTTTCAGCTTACTCTCGTTCAAACTTTTGAATTAACCGTTCGCAGGTTGTCACTGTAGCGCAAAGAATATTCAAATTCAAATTGGTCTTATTGTTGTAAACAACTTTCCTGTAGGAGGTGTAAACATTGGAATCGCTCTTTCTTCCCTTTTGGCCTTTGCCTTTCAACATTGGAGACCATTGTCCATTGCAGCCAGTAGTTTTGGTTTTGTTACTGCCCTTCTCTTGCTGTGAGTTGGTCAAGTTAGATACTGAAACCGTCTATGCTGAATAATCGCAGAGGTACACGCGAAACGCCGCGTTGGCTTATACAGCATGGCAAAGCGGAGCAGGCTAGAAAAACGTACCAGTATATTCTTCGTGTAAACCGGAAACAAGCAGAGCAGATGAACGATGAACAATGGCATACGTTGATAGAACATGCGCAACGACGTAGTGGTAGAAGGCCGACGTTCTGTGACTTATTTCGTAGGAGGGAACTTTTCACTCGGACAGTCGTACTGTGCTATTGCATGTAAGAGTTCAATGGATTGTTTGGTTAATAGAAACAAGATTGCATATCAGGTTTGTCATGAAGTTGGTATCCAACTTGTTAATGTTCTCCATGGACGATTTGGTGGGTAGCATATATTTAAATTCAGTCATATATGGACTTGTCAACTGGTTGGGAGGCCTTATATGCAGTTGCGTCGACCGAGTTTTCCGGTATTCTATATCTCCATGCAGCAATTTCTACGTTCGTTCCAATGTTCAATGCTTCAGACAATTTGGCAGAAAGCATATGGTGGGCACGCTGCTTTCCCTCGTAATTGTCTGTACACTGTGCCTGACTATAGAGAAATGGCTTGGTGAGCATTTTTCTCGGAAGAGGAAAAGCGGTTTATGTTGTTTTGCAAATTCAGAATTGAACTATCATGCGTTGCAAAGGGCAGTCGTCTTTGTTGGGGCTTTCTCGTCGTCGCCGTTGTGGATTTCACTTAATTTGGTCATAGTGGAATCCTTTCCGACGATGTTGAGGTAAATCCGCTTGGCGAATGTTAAAGTCCGTGATACTATGCAAAGCAAAGATTCGTCCCGCGCTTAGCGGACGTCATTTTCAGAAGTACTGTTTCGGGATTGAGTTCCATGCTGGTCAATGTTGGCGGACTCATCGTCCCCCAGTTGCTGTGGTCGGTAAGATCCAAAACTGTCGCGTTGAAAAGGTGGAAAAACAATTGTGTTTCGAGGCTACAAAGTGGAAGCCAATTCCTTGGATTGTAGTTACAGTTGCGGCTGTGTGCGCGCAGCTAACTTTCCTAGTGAAAATTCCCGAAACGAAGGGTAAGCCGTTGACCGAAGGGTTTGGTGGTAGGGACGAAAAGTCGGCGCTCCCTAATAGGGAGTTGCAAAAGTGATTTTGGCTAATTTACTCAATGAAAGGGTCGAAGTCGTAAGATTGCCAAACGTCCCTTTAACATTCCTTGATTTTGTTTCAATCGTTTGCTAGCTTGATTGGCGTAACACTTTTCCTTCGCGTTCAATCATTTCCATGATCCTGTTGGCTGAAAGTTGTCTCTCCGTTTGGCTGCGCTGAGTTCCTTAGCAAATTTGCGGCGCAGTGGAAATTCCCCTTTTAGAATAAAAGTTGAAGTTACACATTTAAATCGGGAAGGTGTGCACAACGACCTTCAATTTAGTCAACCGGTTTGGGTTTGTTACATTTTGTTTTGAAAAGCGTCAATGTGTTTCTATATAATAGTCTACTTTTTGGCATTAGTATGCGCCGACGGTCATTCTCTTAGCTGCCAGAATGAGGTTGCCAAAACTCTGTTCGCGCAATAATGGACAAGAAAAATGGTTTTAGAATTTTCAAATGAAATTTTTAGCTCATCTGCCCACAAGGAAGCATTTTCTTTTCTTTTGTGTATCATTGATATGGTGTAAACAAAGTTAATCTTAAGCACTAAACTGTTGAATACTTTTTACCGCCATTATCTAATGTTAGTAAAGATAAGAGCAGTAAACGAAGTGAATGATAGACCCATAAACGTTTGTGCTTTCCAAGCGCGAATTGCCTTCGCTTACTGAGCTTAGCGTCGGAGGGCGAAGTTGTCATTAGGATTTCAGGTAGCTCTTAGCACACAAAGTATATTTGAAAGTTTACCAGACATACCATTATTCATAATTTGAACTTATAATGCATAGGTTTGATATCTGTTGTTCAATAACGTGTTAGTCGTAAAAAAATATTTACAGGAACACGAGCGGCTGTTTTCGCGTCCTTTTAAGCTTGACTGATTTTTTGTAGTTCCTTAACGCAACTTCCAAATTTTATCTCTGCAGCAAGTTTCTTTGTCGCTTTTTAATGCCACACAGTATGCGATCGCTGAGCAAAGAAGATACAGCGGAAAATGCGCAGAAAGAAGAGTACAGTTTGGAACCAGCGAAGTGCGATCACTTAAGCAGAAGACGTGTTCAGAGCAGGTAAGCTCTTCATAGCTCTATCTTGCTGCTACTATTAATAAATGTATATCTAATTTTCGTTTGTTTATGTTTTTGTATACTTCATGTAAAGCAGTGTTTGCCAACTTTTTGCACGTTGGCATCGTCCCAACTTGGGCAGTGATCCTTTGACATCGTTTCGGCGGCGCAGGGTGTACAGCTGGGTCGTAGTTTTCCAATATCATGGTCCGTTTTCCTTCTGGCGGCTGGCCAAGATGGGTGACCCTGGCCGACACCTATGGCCAACATCAGCACAGGAAGATGGGCTGCCAAAAAGCGCCTGCCTACTGTGATGGTAATGGCCTCTGCATGATTGCCTTTGCGTACTGTTAGGAGACTCAGTATTCTTCCAGAGCTCGCGTTTCTCCTTCTTCTGACGAATAGTTTCCAGAAGAGCCCCCTTTGCTCCTGCTCACTTAAGCTGAAGCTGGCTGTTTCTAACAACCTGCCTTTCTTTGTTCACGTGCAGACCGTGCTGATTCACTGCACTGGGTTGAGATAACGCCTTTTAGTTCATTCACGCCAAACGAGCAACCAAATGAATTTTTGATCAAAGTGCTAATTACTACTTTGTGTCTGCGGGAGCGAAAATAATTTTTGGACGTCCGTAACACGTAGCCGCAGATAGTGTAGGAAAAACTTTCGTTTGCTTGCTCAGCGCAAAGGGCCAATCAACGATAAGACACAGATTTGCATAGTCAACTACGTACAGGCGTCTGTGATTCACATCGAAGCGACCTTTTCTGGCTAAGAAACGTATTTGACGTACTGACGCCACATCCGAATTCGTCGGCTTCTTCCTATGCCGCGGCGTAAGTAAACAGCAAGTTTCCGTTGACGACTTTCTGTAGGATAGACCACTATTTCGTCAAAAGATGATGACTGCCTTCTTCTTATGCAAATTGCCATTGTCCCAGGCACTGCATGGCCCACTTGGGAAGCACTGATGCAAAGCATCGAAGTGTGCTTAACCAAATTGGCTGCAGAGTTGTTCACTTGCTGCTTTTTGAGGAAGTGATACGCAGTTTTCTATTGTCGGCAACTTTGAAGTTAACGTATGATTAATAGTGGGCCACTTGGCTTATTCTTCACTTCTGTTGATAAGCGCTATTTCCTTTGCAACGATGCGTGAATGAGTAGGCCAAGATTGTTTTAACATTCTACTCTAAATAATTTTTCATTCACGGCCAGCTGCATACTGTTTCAGCTTGACATTTTTGGGTAACGTTTCGCTGTGCTGAAAGGTAGTAGACTTTGCGTAAAAGGGATCAGAAATTTAAACTGCCATATAAGTTACGTTCAGCAAGATTTCCTTAGTCGTACTGTATGCTTAACGCGTCTACGATCTTGAGAATAATTTTCTTGTTTTTCCGTTGCTCCTTCTCTGGCAGCAGCGAAGCGCCTGGAAGAGCTGCGGCGTTGAGAGAAGTAAATATCAGTTCTCGAAATTAGCATATTAAAATGGGAATGTAATGCTAACAAATGATAGTACGTTGAAAAGCAAACGTACATTCTAAGACTGAATGCGTATTCAACTGCGTAATGCAGCCAAAGTGACTGATTCTCGTTAGCCTTTACGAAAAGGAGCGCATCAGAATTTTGAAAAAGTTTTAACACTGTTGCCGACCAATTTATTTTCAACTTCCCCCCTTCAGCAATGTGCGCGCCCACGCGAATACTTTACGGTGCATTCCGTCATGTATGGCAGATTTAACGGCTGTGAGAGAGTACTTGCAACAACTAGAAATTTGGAATGGCGGCGGAACGCGTTCGCTGTTTTTTTAAGCTTCTTGTGAAGTTGTTCAAACTACGCACTGTAAAACCGTCGGCATTTCAAGCACGTGTTAATTACTACATTTTGTCTTAGGAATTCGCAGAATGAAGATAACGCGTTCTTTTTTTCTGCGCGCAAAAACTCGTTTGGGGAAAAGTTGGAAAAGCAAAAATTCTTTATTCCAATAATCGAGTGAATAATGGACGTGTGTGTGTGTGCGGCAAACTTGTTTCAACCGGCCGCCGCGTTTGATCGTTTTTGCATGTTAATACCGTTGCAAAAAAATTGAACTACGTTTGAAGAATGAATCAGCGAGGTGAACTCCAATTTTTTTGAAAACGCGGAAGGAAATTTTTGCCAAATGGAACGCGAAGTTCAATTTGTTTTCGAAATGCCTAATTCAACGGTCGATTGGTGGCCGCCTTAGCTATTTTTCAACTTTTCATGCTGTCGCCCCTTTATTCAAACGTAGCATTCCCATTTTCGACATATCTCTCTCTCTGCGTTAGGTGTGCTACGTCAATGTGCCAGCAAAGTTTGCAACTATTCCCCTAAGCATTGCTTAAAGTTAAAAATTTAAATTTAATACCATTGCGCCGCTTTGGGGGCTTATGAGGCCTATTAAAGGAAGCTGCAATGGAAAAGATGTGAATGAGCCACGCTTGAAGCATTTGCCTGTTGGGATATGTTGTTTGGAGGCAGTTGAAACGTAAACAGTTATCCCATCGTGGTGATGTTTGAAAAGTTCAAGTGCAGAGAACCTTCCTGCCGGACCTGTTGTTTGAAAAAAAAGGTGATGCAAATCCGGTTGATGGGACCCCTCTTCACGTGTGCGACAGTGCGCAGATTCTCTGTTACACGTATAAGTGCGCGCTCACATTCCTTTCCGTCTGCAGTTTTCTTTTGTTAATGTCCAATTGGAACCGCCATCGTCTGACCAATGGTTAATGTTTCAGCAATGACCACCGACCAGAAAGCTGAGAAGGAGAAATTCAACGTAACGCAGCCGTTGCAACGGTCCGAAGGTTCTAACGTAAATGCCGATTTGGAAAGCCTTCTCTTCTTTGGTCCATACCAGATTGCCGTATTCATTGTCTATCAAGTATCCACGTTCGCTTTTGCCTTCAATTTGCTCTTTCTGACCTTCGTTGGATGGGAGCCGTCGTGGGACTGCCAAGCTACTAACGAAACTGTCCAACGGGTCAACTCGACGTTGGCTGATCGCTGCGAGAGGCTTCAAAGTGGTCAATGTACGAATATTACGTGGTCACATGTTTCATTCAGCTCCATCGTTTCTGAAGTATTTCATCCATTGATCAATGGACTCTACGCTTTTCTCTTTTCAGTGGAATTTGATCTGCTCCAATAGATCTGTACTGTACATGATAATAACGATCCAAATGGTCGGTTTGCTATTGGGAGCACCTTTGATGACTCATGTTGCCGACTTTTGCGGGCGCAAAAGTGTACGCCTTATTCTGACATGTTTTTAATAAGTGACCATTATCAACTTGGGCATCTTCAGGCTCTTTTAGCGTGCTTAGCGGGGCAGAGTGTTTGCGGTATTGGAACTGGCTTTTCACACACGTGGCAAGTATTCGCTGTGAGCCGTTTCTTAGTTGGTTTCTTTGGAGGTGGGCTGATACCCATAGCAGGCGTCTACTTGGTCGAAAGTGTCAACAGAAGCTATCGAATGCTATTTATGTCTTTTGGTAAGCCATGTTCATACGCGACTTGTTTATCGTAAAAGTCGTTCGACTTGAATGTGAATGACCGCGAAAGAATTGAGTCCTCTTTTATTTTCATTCATTAACTTTTTTCAATCAAACTAAGCTACGCGCTGAATGTGCTAAAAACGAGGTTGTGCATTTCTACGCGAAAATGGCGAAACGTAATGGGGATAAACTTCTTAGCAGTTTGTCAATTTCTGTTTTATTTCGTAGGAGGCATAAACATGGGATTTCTGTTGTCCGCCTGTATGGCCTTCCTTTTTCAACATTGGAGCTCATTGACCATTGCTGCCAGTAGCGTAGGTTTTGTTGCCATTCTAATTCTTGGGTTTGTCCTCCGGATGTTGCGTCGTCAACGTCCAATCAACATGTGTCGTAGGTTTGCGAGCGAAACTCCACGTTGGCTTATACAACATGGAAAAGTGGAACAATCAAGACGGTCGTACCGCTACATTCTTCGTTGGAATCGAAAGTCCAGCGAGCAAATGAATGACGATGAATGGGAAGCGCTGTTAAGCCAAATAAGGCGACCCGTTAGTAAAAGACGTTCCTTCTGGCATCTTTTCCAAACAAGGAAACTTTCATTGAAAACAACCGTGTTGATGTTTTCAATGTAAGTTGGGTCTCGCGTTAATTTATGATAAAGACGTGCTTATATGGCAGATTCACCCTTAACGTAATCACCACTGTGCTCATGTTGTCAATGACCGACCTGTCAGGTAGTATATACCTGAATTCAATGATATATGGATTTGTTCTTTGGGGCAGTGCAGTTTTGAGTGGTTTGCTTGATCGCTTCTTACGGTACGCTTCCTGTACAAGCATTGCCTTTGCTCCATTATGTTACGTTTAGTTCTGTTGGAAGAAGATGTATGATTGGCTCGCTACTTTCCATTGTCAGCGTTTGCCTGTTGGCCATGAGCATTTCCAAATGGCTTGGTGAAAATCATCCTTCCACGAACTATTCTTTGTGTAGCTTCAATTTTTTACGCAGAATCGACCATTCACATATTAGAAAGTGTTTTCGTTTTTGTCGGCACAGCGGCGACCTCTCCAATGTGGGTGTCGCTCACTTTGATAATTCTGGAATCCTATCCCACCTCGATGAGGTAGGAATGACCTTTCTCTTTCTGTTGTATATGTGTTGATTTTTATTTTTTCTTTTGTAGGAGCATCGCAGCTGGATTTTCTTCCATTTTCTCAAATATTGGAGGAGTAGTTGCTCCGCAGCTGCTCGCAATGGTGACGTCAATTGTTAAATAGAAGAGTGCAAGATCTGCTTTTTAGGCTCAACAATGGAAACCTATACCTTGGCTTGTGCTTGCATTTATGTCAGTTGCATTTATGGTCAGTTTCATGGCGGTGATTCCAGAGACGAAGGGTCGACCGCTCGTTGAAGAAATTGATGATCAGCACAAGCCGCAGTTAATTTCAAAGGAGGAGCAGCATGTTTGAGCCTTTTGCTCTCTCTACGTCGTGTATGCGCAACTTAGTCGTTAACCCAACTGGCGATTGCTGCTTGTTGGAGGTGAGTGGTTTGGATGGACATGCACTGACGTGCATGAACTGTTGCACCACAAGCATGAGATGCTCGCGAAATTCACTTTGAACTGTTGGGTGTATTAATGATCGTGAGAACGAAACAGATTTTTTCTGTAGTTTTTGTAGTGCTGTAATTCTTGCCAATCGATCAATGACGAAATGATTACCTTCTTGAACTGTGACTGATCGGTAGATGTGTCGCATAGAGGCGGTTTGACTAACTGCATAATGCTGAAAATAAAGTAGTCTTACTGAAGGCATGAATTATTTAGGTATGCGATAATTTATTATATATACTTTTTATGCTGTCAGCAGTAGAGCGATCGATTTTTTGGATTGTGACCAGCTTTTAGGCAATACTGACTTTGCGCATAAACGCGTAGGAATAGTGTTAGTGATAGAGTTTTGCGATGTGTCTTTGGATTTGCGTTAAAACTTTTTTCCGCACTTCACCAAGTGTTACGCAACTCATTTAGCGATGCTGACTGTACTTATAGCATACGAGTGGTCTGAATGCTCATATTTGGTATCAAAGTTAGTAGATATAGGTGCTATAGTTGACCAAGTCACGACGTGGAGTGGTTTTATTTATTCCGAAACCTCGAATGGGCTCTTCCGATTTGTTGTTCGAGCAGACGCGTTATTTGCAACCATTTTCAGCCGATCTCTTTGACACAGTCTGTATCCTATTAGCTCTATCAATTGAACACATTGCCGCAGCGATTGCCTTACTATGTTTCCAATAGTGTGTAATTCGTTTCATCAAAAGCGGTCAACGGCTGGCTCTGGTGGGAGCCTTAATTAGCATTTGACTTATTTATTAAACGCCTACTTTTATGCTTTAATATGGATAGTCAATTTCCTTATGCACTGAAAGCTACTTAACATGCACAAGGAGCAATAACGTGTATACGTACGAAAGTAAGGGATGTTTTATCCTTTTTAGCTGTGTAAGTCAAAAAGAGCGTCCATTTATTGGTTACGCACTATGGTAACGGTCGGTTGGATGTGTCCAGTCGAAAGTTGGATCATCAGTTACTCTACGTGTACTGAAGTTCGCAAAACGCAAACAATTATATTCTACACTGAGCATACGTAGGTGTCTTACTTTGCGGTGCTTATAATTCTTCGTTAGCAGACTGTTAGTTACAAAAGAGCTGTATGCGAAAAGCAGTTAGTTGTGTGACAGCTTCAGTTGGGATGTGGACAGTGAAACATACTTAAATTCAGTCTGTTGTACCACTTAACTCTTTTCAAGTGGGAAGTTGAGTATGAAGAATGCGAAATAACTCTGTTTCCAATAGCCAACAATTCTGCTAGTTGTTTGTTCAGGTTGAAAAGTTGCCCACAACTTCGGCTGCTCATGACGACGACGAGGTAAGTGATTTCAATGAACTCCTCCTACTGTTGCAGCCTTACAAGTGTAAACAAAGCGACAACGAGTGGGGATGGTCGCTGGTTGGACCATGGTTTCGTAATAGCCTGTTGGACGAGTGAAACGAGGTAACTTTTTTTAAAGCACCTTTGTTAGCAAGCTTAATTTTGACGCTTCTCTCTCGTAGTGTTGTATTAATATCTCAAACACTTAACTTCAACTACCATATTCAAGAAGGTGTTGTACATTCCTATACTGAAGAGAAACGGGCCATACCTTCTCTCTATGCCTGTACGTTCATCACAACAACAACAATAACAATAATAATGACACGGTGCAAACTTGTGTTTTATTTTTAAAACTTAAACGAAAAATAGTATGCGCAGTTTTTCCTTCATCTTTGTAGTTACGGCTGTTGCCGTTCTTTGTTACGTAGTGAGTAGCTGTAATTTCCGCGAGATGGGGAGCCCCGCCATCACTGATGCTGTTGGTGAAACTACAGCCTTCCAATAGCTCTGATCACAGGTTAGTCGTGTACTGTACTTTGCCTAATAAATCGCTCGGCCATCCGCTCGTAGAGCAGAAAAGCCCTGAAAGATCGTCAAGGAAAACCATCCGTCTTTCAAGATCATGGACGTTTATGTAAATTTTAAGTTGATCTATACAATAAAGTGAATTATTTAAATAAGCTTCTATTTAACAACACTTCAGAATACGATTTAGCCTTAGACCATTTGTGCAAAAGTGTAGCCGCTGTTTTAAGGTCCGCGGGTTAAAGGATTGTCAATTAAATCGATAAATGCGCAGTGTCGTCTTAACTCAATGAATGAACTAATGTGGCGCGCTTGACTGGCATAAGTGTCCTAATTTTGCTTAATGAAGTCATTGACAAATTGATCAGTCATTAAAAGATGAGGAGGTCATTGTTTGTATATTCAATGCTTACGGGGATATCAAAACTTTGCCTGTTGGGTCATCATTGTAGTGATGATCAACTGACACTGATTTAATCAAAACAGTTGGAAAGTCCGCTGTCCATCGATCGTGTAAGCAGTATTGTATAGTTTTATTCATAACATGTCGCTCAGTTATTGACTCATCATACTTATGAACAATGGGTGCTTAGTAACGGTCCTTAGTGATACAGTAATATAAAGTCGTATTTTTACAGCGGTTGAAGTCGTCAGCAGAAACGGAATGGTCGTACTCTTTTAATAGAACGTATTAAAGACTTTCGATAATCGCATGAACTCTAAACAAAGAGTTTAATGTTCTAAAGTTTGCAAAAGAACCCGCTTGCACGATTTTCCGAAGAATTGTTACTTCTTTAGCGATAAAAATTGAATTCCATTACTGTAGATTGGCACTCAGGTTAGTGCCTGACGCGGGAACTTGTATTCACAAGTCGATAAAACGATTTTATACATTTCTACTTTTACCACGGAACCAATAAATAATAATAATA
>KN538407.1:412598-475837 GCA_000797535.1 Trichuris suis
ATAATAATAATAATAATAATAATAATAATAATAGTGCCGTTGTGTAAACACTGACGGTGTTATCCTCGAAAGCTCTGTTCTTTTTTTTTAGAAATTCAATAAACGGTGACCCTGTACTAATCATTAATATTGTGAAATTCGAGAAAAGAGTTAGAAAGGGGCATATTTTCAAAAAACGTCTGTGCTGGCATAACTGATTCTAATTCTTGCTTTTACATTACAAGTTCTTATGTCTGATTGATTTTTTTGCCCTATCGCTTAATTTGCATGCAGCCGATTTGCACTTCATTCAATTGTTGCTGTAATGCAGCAAAATGAATGGGCAGTTGAGAAATATGAAAAGTGGATGCGTTTAGACAAATCAACGTACCGTTTGGCCAAGAATGCGTTAGTGTTAAGAAGTATCATTATTTTGACCCATTTTCCGAAGTAGTTGGCTTGCCTTCGTCAAATTACGAATTTCCCGTTGGCTATTTCTGCCTCAAGTCCAAATATGCTAATAATCTATCTGTTCAACTTTTAATGTTCACTATCAGAATCGAATTCTTTTTCCCTGAGCATTGCGTGCTATTATTCAATTACCAGTTGTTAGTATAGTTCACAAACAGAGCAAATATTGGAGATACAGAATCAAAATCTTGTCTAATATATATGTTACAGGCAGCTTATGAAATGTTTGTGTTATTTTAGTATGCTCTATACTTTGCCTCGGCATTATGTATAGAATACCAAATAATATTCAGGCAAAGTGTGAATTGCATCTTGTCACCTACGACCCCGCAAAAGTCTACAGTGGCGACACCTGCGGGGCAGAGTGTGCCGCTTTCTCGCTTCTTTCTGGCTATCTCGTTCTTGTATTTTGCTTTAGGGCTTAGGCTACGGCACAACACGATAGCTGGCAACGTTCTGCGATTAAACCGGCTAACTTTTTTCACATCCTTGTCAGCCCCAACCTAAGCCTAAGTCTGAGCCAAAATCTAAGGAAGCATAACCGGCAAAGTGACAAAAAAGCAGCATACTTTGTCCCGTAGGCTTGTCGCCACTGTAGGCTTGCAGGGGCATAGTTGAAAAGACTCAATTTAATACATTACCGGTTTGCCATTAAAGATTGTATAGAACGCGTAGGAAATGTATGAGATATTAAGTGCTCCATGCATTGTCTATAGATTGCCTGATTTCATACATTGCCTGTAACATATATAATTGACCTGTTTATTCTTATGCCGTTGTCATTAGCCCTTTCTTTTATCCACTATTTATGCTTCCGTTCGATTTGTGAGAGTGATTAATCGCAAAAGCAGCGTATTCACAGAAGTGTACATTAGCCCTATTGTTTTTCGTTCCAGTGCTCTTTTTGGATGAAGAGCAATAGTATAATACTACGAAAGACCAGTTTGTTATATTCAACAGTTGGCTGTCCAGTTGGCCTTTTCGTGGATGTTTGCAATGAAGTATTGTCATTGAAAATTGGGTAGCAGTTCCATGAAATCAATCTGAACACAAAGTTTTGCACGTGTTCGGCGCGTGACATTCCTATCAATTGGATTGACAGCGTCGTCCAGAACAGTCCACTGATTCCCTTTCTACGCAAGATGAGGTCATCAATTTGATACGGAAGCGTTTTGTTCTGCGAAATATGATGACAGGCCGTGTCCTGTCATCTCTCGCGAACCCAATGCCGTCTGTATAGATTCAAATCATTGAGCTTCCCGTGTAGGCATGAATTACAGAGTAGCAAAGTGCGTTTATGTGACTTAGGTTGTATATCAGGCTTGTAAAATCTTACGCCTTTATATGAAGTGCTAATGAATGACAACGTTTACATAATCTACTCTGTTGTGGGAAAAGTGAAATAATCCCAAATGCATGAGAAACTTAGTCGTCTATGTGCAGCTTGACGTCATCAGCAGACGATAAGTTTGAATGGGGGCACAAATGGCTATGCATATTTCGCAAGCTGAAATCATGCAACCATTGATACTGGGTCAGCCGTGCTAAGCGCACAGCTTGACTCGTTTGCGTATAGCTTTCCAGTTTCAAAAAATTTCCATAATCATTGGAGAAATGCAGTTTCCAAATTTTGCGTTGTTTTTTTTTTCGTTTACGTCACGCTGTAGCTGGATGGTCTGTACTAAGTGATTAAGCATATCGCTGTTGATGGAATTTCATCAGTTGGACACATTTCTGGAAAACAGGGACGTCATCAACGAAAGCCAGAGCCACTTCCTGTCAGAGCAGTTCTGTCCGAACATTGTTAGCTGGGCGAATATGCTGTTCATTTTAACTACGTTTTGTTGACCGAGAGATCGGCCATTTATAAATGTCTGCGTTTTGATTGGAAGAAGCAACATAGTTTTCAACTTCTTTGAGACTTGCTATTGGACCTAGCAAGGTGCACCCTTCAAAAATAAGCTTTCACCCTCTGCGCTGATATTGGTGGTGTATACAAAGTGGTTCTCTTTTAAAAGGTAGAAATTTGCAACTTATTGCGGGAACCGAATGTATCACTGTCGGCTTGCAACGAGCTAGCTCGTTTAACATGCTTCCACATAGTGAGCTTTTGAAAAAATTTTCTAGATTGGATGTATATCCTCTGAGAAGGGAAAAGCCATGCCAGCGGACGCAAAATCGAAGCTCACATCCGAACCGCAGGATATCGAAAATACTTTATATTGTGGCGCCTATCAGGTGGCCGCCTACACGTTTTTCCAAGCTTGCTGCTTTTCGCTCGCAGCCAATATGGCCTATATGCTTTACGCGGGCTTTGAGCCAAAATGGACATGCGAAATGGAAGACGCTTCAAATAGGAGCAATGTTTCCTTGGAAAATCAGTGCGAACTCTTTGAGAGTGGTCGTTGCTCCAACTTAACATGGCATGACGTATACTTCTATCCCATTGTGGTGGAGGTAATGATGGCGCCCTTAATTTTCTCATTAACAACGTAGCAATTCTAGTGGGGTCTCATATGCAGCAAAAGATCCATCATATACATCATGATGACGATCCATATGGTTGGTCTCCTCATCGGCGCTCCTGTGATAGCCCAAATGTCTGACTCGTACGGCAGAAGACCAGTAGGGTTGCTTTACTGAGTTTTTCTAAAAAAAGACACCTTAATGACTTTGTTTAATTTTCGGCTGCCATGTTCGCTTCGGGCGGCCAACTGATTGCTGGCGTTTCGGCCGGCTTTACTCAACGATGGGAAGTGTTGGCTACTTGTTTGTTCCTGACGGGATTCTTTGGAGGTGGGCTTGGAGCAATAATTTCCGTCTACTTGGTTGAAAATATTGGTCAGAAGCATCGCTTGCTGCTCTTCTCCGTAGGTACGACCTTTTTGCGTCGACTTGAAAAGGCTTAATACTGTTTCAATAGTTTGGTCAGTACTTGATTACTTTTTAAGGTTTCAAATTTTTTGCCGCTCTCTTCTCATCCCCCCTCTATTAATAAATATGGTTTTTTAACCCGGCTAAGCTCAAGTCGACTGACATTGCAATAAAAGCTAACATCTTTCTGCACTTGCTAATAGCGAAGAAAAAATTCAAAATTCTTACTTACGGTGTCGCCGTGATTCTCAGGTAGCAATCGCTGACGTTTTTTTAGCCGGCTTCAATATTGGACTACTGTATGCTGTTTTGGTTGCTTTCCTTACCCAGCATTGGCGACTGTTAATAATATGCAGCAATAGCATTGGCCTTTTGGCATTTGTCGTAATGGGGTTTGTATAAAGTTGACAAGCAGCGCGCTTCTTCTTTTTAACATTTTTGTCCGTGGCAGACTTTTGAAAGAAACACCTCGATGGTTGGTGCAGAGTGGAAAAGACGTGGAAGCAAGAAAAGCTTATTTGCGTATCCTTCGCGTGAACCGAAGAATGAGACACAGATTGAATACGAACGAATGGGAAGCCGTTGTCGAAGGCACCAAGCGCGCTGTGGTGAAGAAACGCTCCTTTTGGCATTTGTTTGGCAGCGTCAAGCTTGCAAGATACACGCTTGTGATGAGTTTCTCACTGTGAGAAGCCGCCGCTGAAATGTATGTTTTAAGAGTTGTTATATAGGTAGTGTTTTCAGGTTCTCGTTGAGTTCGGTATCCACTACGCTATTGTATTCGCTTGGTGATTTGTCAGGCAACATCTACCTCAATTCCACCGTTTATAGTCTCATCCGTTGGGGCATTGCCGTAGCTGCTAGTTTGATTGATCGGTGTGTACCGTAAGTATGAGTTCGCCATGTTTATGGGACCCAAAAAAGCGTTGATGTCATTTAGTTCAATGGGTCGCAGGCATATCATTGTCACGTGTACTTTTATAGTAGTTTTGTGTCACATTGGCCTGACAGTCTGCGAATTTTTAGGTATGCCGCAAATCAATGTAACTATAACAATAAAACAAACAAAATAACATCCTACTCATAAACAACTTTTTTAGGTGTCGTTATGCCAAAATTGACGGTCAGTCTTGTGTTCGCTGCAGCCGCAGCGACATCGCCTATTTGGAATTCGATTAACTTAGTTCTGGTCGAATTGTATCCCACATCGATGAGGTTTGCTTTGGCTACAGTTGTTTCTACTATGTGTTATGCTGTTTTAGGAGCCTCGCGCCTGGGTTCATGTCCATATTCATAAGGGCGGCAAGTGGATTTGCCCCGCAACTGCTCTACTTGGTTAGCCTCTTTTGCACCAATAGCTGCGAGGCATCGTTGATTACCAATTTAGGCTCGAATGTGGAAACCCGGTCCGTGGTTTGTTAATATGATTTTGTCCGCTTGCTTTCTGCTTGCCTTCATGATGACGATTCCCGAAACGAAAGGCAAAGCTTTGCCTGAAGAAGAATCAACGGAAAGAAAAATATCCGACGGAAAAACGATGGATCGTCGTCAGTCGCTTCAGAAAGTGGAAGAAGAGGCGGAGCGCTCAATGCTCATAACGCAGTAGTTGCATTTCCAATCGATTGTAGATTGCTAACGTCGAAAAGACGAATGTCAAAATCGTTGCTTACGAATGCCTATTGTTTGTAGAATAGGTAAGATGTATCCGGTGATACCGGCGCACGCGCTTGCGCTTCCTTTATGAATGGATCTCTCCACTATAATGACTCACAGCACTTTGCTTGAAAAGAAATGGTTTGAACAAATGCATTGCAATGCATGGAATACACACCCGTTGCCGGAATGCAAAATTGTTTTGCAAATGTTTATCGAGAAGCACTTTCGTTGTCTTGTTATCAAAATATTTGAAAAGACAATGATTCTGTAAAGGGTTTTACGCGAAACGAACGATACGAGTTGATGAATGGAATTCAATTTCAAACATTAATACGAGACGAATAGGCACACTCAGCTTTGTAAGCCGTAGTAAGCCTTTATTCACTTTGTTGTCGATTATGAATGAACAGTATGAAGTGAATGAAGCCTTACAAGTGGCCTATTTCGGTAACGTTTGTAATATTCGGATAACTACACGAGCTCTCGCTCACTTATTTTAAAATAGATCATTGTGTTATGAAGGATTAACAGAAAGCTTTTGTGGCAGTTTCAGTTGGCAGATGTCATAAGCAAACGCGACGTATAAGATGAGGTCAATGTATTGACACTTCATTCAGCAGACGAAGGAGCAGCAGCAATGTTGGCTGACTCGCTTTGTAGTACGATTGCATGCGCGCAGTATGCAACTACTTCAACACACGCTACGTATTGCAGTTTAATTTAGCAGCAGATGCACGCATGAAAAATGGTTTTCAATTAAATTTCCTTTTATTACACCACTGTGTTATGACTAAGAGTTGCACTTTCACCAACGGGCAGCTTCAGCGTCTTCGTTTGTTCGAGCAAATATATCTTTTTCATCCGGAAGACGACGATATGGTAATTTTTTTAATAATTAATATTATTTTCATTTCACGCGTCGTCTGCGTACTTTCGTTTTGTTTTACGCTGTTTGTGATTAATCCATAGTAGTTGTCAACGGGTCTATGTCGAAATCCCGAAAATGATATTAATTAATTAAGAGACGGGTAGGCAAGACAGTAGTCGTAGTTTTTCTTTTTGATCGAATAGAACTATATGGGCAAAGGATGCCTTGTAATTTTTACCGTTCGGGATTTCGACTTTCGGGATTTTGACTAGTTGTCAAGTTCCAAGCGAAAATGGTGTCGATACAATGAGACCTTGCGGAAGTGCTGACTGTGGCCATCCTGACAAACATGGAAAGCTTCATTAAGGCTACCGTCAGGTGATCTCTATTCGTCGTCGCTTTCCATTCATAAGTGCTACGTGTTTAACAACGCATTAGCTTCGAAAGAGAATTCCGCCTCGGCAGTGGGCTCACCCTTACATTGCCTAACATAATGTTAAAGAGCTAACGTATACGCTAATTCGTAGTCATATCAGAAACGCGGAACTTCCCTTCGACGTAGTTTAGCAGCTGCGTTACTTCCGTCCAGTTCGCGCTATTAAATGAGTTAAAAAAATGCAAAATCGTGTAAGATCATTTGTCAAAGGAACTTTAGGCAACTCAATGAAGAATAGCCTTTTCTTTATGCTTATTGCGTCACTGACTGTTCATGCGGTGAATATCGGCGAGCGTAATATTTGACAAAGCATTACATCAAAGCAAATAGATACGGCTATCTTGAAATTTGTTAAATGGAAGCTGAATACCGTATTCATCTAACCTGAACATCATAAGAGTTTTGAAAATAAAGTTCATAAAAACGCGATTGCATTGCCTAACCAAGGCAGTACTCGCTGAGTGATGGTCTTGTCCCAAGATTTTTTCAGCAGACCATCACTCAGCGAGTACTGCCTTAGTTGGGCAAAGCAATCACGTTTTAACCTTATTTTCAAAACTTTCATGATCTTCAGGTTAGATTAATACAGTAATCAGCTTCCATTTAACAAATTTCAAGATAATTGTATCTATTTCCTTTGACGTAATGCTTTGTCAAATAGGTGCTGTTACACATTCCTTCAAACACGTTTTGGGCGTTCTAAAGGAGAGCAGTGCACGAATACGTGCTGCCCTGAGTCGTGCGGCGCAACTTGCACGTAATAATACTTCCAAAGTACGAAAGGAAATTCCCTTAACCACCCATGCGATGGAAGACAACTTTATTCGAAGTTCGCTCAAATTGTTGGTTGTCTTACTAATTTCTAGGCACAACCGGCAGCATAAACTGCATTCAGAGCAACAGCTTCCCTGCGCAGGTGTCAAAGGCATGTTAATTGCCTCTTTGGGTTATAGAAATGATTGTTGATTGTCACGCAAGCATGTTGGCACACGGCTGTCACTTCCTTCAACCTTTCTGTCCTTGTTTGCAATCAAATTCCAAATACGTATTATTTTGCATGAAGAATGCACACGGCCAACTAAGCACAGCTTGAACGTAACCGGTTCGCCCAATCGAAGATTGATAGTTGCGATAAGGAAATGCGCGCTTCTCTTCTCGTACTCATTAGGTCATATAGTCGTGAAGCTAAAAAAGGAAAACAATTTTGATTGCATCTATTAAGCTGAGGCTTATTAAGCGTTCGCTATACTTTTAAATTGTATGATTTGTTTCCGGCAGATTACGCTCAAATTTGGACACTGATATCTGCAACAGCCACAGCGTATGATAAACAATGTTGGCAACATGAAGAGTGCGCTAACGTCTGCTCAGTTTGGTTACGACGGAATAGAGTCGACGAAACCGGTGAGTATTTCTAATTCATCTTTGCAAATAGGCAGCAGCTGAGACAGTTTGTAAACCGCGATGCCTTATTGGCTAGACAAGTTGCAATTTTGTCTGAGCGTTTGAATGAGGTAGCCGAAAGTCATCGAATGAAGGGGGGTCATTGACTTGTAAACACTTGTGAGATGCGTCACAAAAACAGCTCTCCAAAAAATGCCATATTGATCATAGACGGCATTGTTTTCTCACCTTTTCGCTTTGTTCACTGGCACAACTGTGCGCGTCGCGGCGGCAAAGGCATTTGGGTAATGAAAATCGGGTTCCCTTTAACCCTGAGGCGACAACAACAAAATGACAATTTGTTGAAAATGTCTCTCGACGTTCAAGTGGTAAACTGGTTTCCGCTTTTGCCCATCTTCAACCCTTTTATGCGCTTCCAGTTAACGCGCTGAGTCATAGTTTGCTGGTCGGGGCTTGGCCATACTTGGGCAAAAGGAGCAGAATGGGCGCGCGATCATGACTGCTGTCGCATTTTTGCTGCTGCCTTAGTCAATGATCGCTGCCATCTTGGGCTGCTGGCGACGACATAATGTTACTTTGGTGTCCAACTGTGGTTTGCCTGTTTTGGCAATTCGTTTCGAGCTTGGCAATTGAGGTATGCCCTAACGGGCTCGAGTGCCCTAGACGATGTTGTACGGCGGCCGGTCAGCCGGATCGACCTGCCTACTTTTGTTGCGAGGAAGAATTGGAACGCGTATACGTCGTTGGACTTTCCCACTGGTGGAGGTAAAACGACTACTAATGTAATACTCAACGAATTTGGCAACCTCTTTGGGTCCTTTTGCAGAGATAATTCAGGCGTATTTCTGGGTTGTCTGATTGCCAGCATTATTGTCTCAGTGATCCTATCGTTGGCTTGCTGCTTCTTCTGCAATGGTTGCTGGTGGTTCAAAAGGCGTCGACAGGGTGCCGCCTTTGCAGGTGCTTGCATGAACCCATTCCCATTCGGCACGATTATATACAGCCCGTATCCGCCTACGGTAAACGATTGTCAAGCTGCACCTAACGGTGGGACAGCAGCTAACCGTCCTCGGGTTCACTTTGAAGACGACCTGTCGCTTTCTGCCGACTCGTACGACCGTCTCAGACCAGCTTTGAAGTCCGGCAAGGCGTAGCGTTGCGGCACACCCTTTTTTGGCAACTGTGAAATACCTAAGAAAGTTTTTTTAACTTTTTTCCCACATTGAACGTAACGTATGCGATTGTTGACGATTCAGTGCGCGCCAATAGTCGATGTGCAGATTGACCAACACCTTTGGTCAGCCCGCTTAGAGATGATTTTCCGCAGATTGTTGACAGGTGGTGGTTACGGGTTTGAAAGTTCACTATGGCACCATTTATGACTTCAAATTGCAAAAGTCAAAGTCGTCATCTTTTCTGTGCACTTTCAAGTGACTTTGTTCACTTTTCAGTTTGTTCAGTGACCTCTGAAGAGGTGGCGCGCATCGAAAGAGCACCATATTGTAAAGCGAAGGCTTCAGCGAATTCTCTTTAGTTTGTTCATAGCGCGCGTTCGGGAAGTACGTTTACATTAGGAGAATTAAATACAAAATATTTTTGAATTCTGTTCTCGCTATTGGGAAGTCTAAGTTTATCCGCGCGCTCCATTTGCATGTGTATACTGGTTGCCATTATCTGAAAAAGAAAGCGGGAGCGAACAAGGCCACATTCCTTCCGCTTCCTTTTGTGGGTATGCAAAATACGGCAATCTCTAAGTTTTGCTAAAGAGACAATTAAATGCAAATCTGAACAAGCGGAAACTAAAGGACGAAAGTTAGCTTCAGCGCTTTCCAACATTTTCCAAACAGCACATCTCTTTTTGCTTGCTTCGTTCAGCCTGCTTAAAGATGCTGTTGTTTTTGAGTTGCGCGAGCTTGGAAAGCCGACGCCATTCAAATTCAGATGGGCAACTTTGCAACCTGGAAAGGTGGCATTTAGATTATGTTAATTTTTTAAATGTTTAATCGACTTAGTTTCGTTTGCTCATTTGCATGCAAACAATATATCGCTTTTCCGCTAAAGTTGAACGTTGCCCACACGGAAGCGCCGCTATGCAAATATTATACTAATTGAGCAACTATTCGTCGAGCAGCACAAAGCTCTGTACGAATGGCATTTGAGACTGTTATCTCACAATTACTCTGAAATGAATATTTAAATATTTTTGCATATTTCCCAATAAGTTTCAGTCAAAGCGCTCTAAGGCGAAACGTGAAATTGGTGCGCAGTGAAAATGCGAATTATCCTCTTTGCGCTTGCAGCTTTTGTACATCGATGAATCTTTGTTTCAGTTTTCGAGTATAGACGATGACGACATGCAAAAGCAAATGCTTTAAACAACTTTTTGCGCCAATTAAAGTGGTCTCATTAGGGGGGAAGGTCGTTGCAATTGTTGCTGAATGCTGTTGCCGCGTTACCGACTAACTGAGCTGCGCCTAATTTTGTGAGCGCCGAGAAAAAAGGTCAAAGCGTACAAAAAGTCGCTGAGCATTAAGTTGGCGGAATTGGCCAAATTTGGTTCAACGGATTCCGATAATAAGTGCGCCGCAATAGAGCGCCGTTTTGGCAAAATTGCGAATCCGGTTAAAAGCGCGATGACTCGGCCGGCCGGCGGGCGTAGAGGACGTCAACCGGACCGCTGTGAACTAAGCCGCTCAGTTTTTTTCATCGTATGCAAATCAAAGGGCCTTTGCCTTTTATGGCCATTCTCAATGGCGACGCGTTGAATTCAATTTAGTAAACGATTGACTTCCCGCCATTTCGGTCGGCCATTTCTTCCGCCTTTATTTCACAATGGCTGCCCGATAGTATCCGGCAAAAGGCGGTATCCCGCGCGCTCTAGCTGAATCGAGGCTACCCATCGTCCGCTTGGGTAACTAAGGCTATCCAAGCGGGTCAGGGAGAACTATTACAAACGTAGGCAAGCCAAATTTGGGCGGTTTGGTTCGACCTTTCGCTACGCGCTACGATTTCCACGTACGCAATTCGCTATTTCCATTTTTGAAATGCTTATGAGCCTTGTATAGATTTATTTTGCTTTGCTCAGCGGGATACGCGCTATCCTTACGAGATGGATATTATAGCTTAGGGTCCATTTCCATTCTATCAATTTTCCTAATGGACAGTAGTTTCTTAGCTTGATAGCTGATGTTGGGACAACTCCATCACGTCGTAGTGGGGCTTTTACTGCAACATGTTTTGCCCGTTGCAATGGTGCTTGGTTGGGCTTGTCAACGAGCAGTTGCTCTCATCTTGCACTTTCAAAACATTTTCCAAACTTTGACAAGCTGTCCGTTTAACTACATTCCGCTTGGCTAGCAAAAATTGTTTTGCTTCGTTGGGAAAAGGGGAAGGACGAAATGCCGGCACGTTGTGTTATTCTTTCGTCCCGGCGGGTCGCCTCCAAAACGTGACGTATTTTCCCATCACCTGCGCTGCTGCTGCCCAAAATTAACTGAATAATAATGGGCGACAGAGCGGGAGCAGGTTGTGACTACTTGTCAAAGGGGAATTTGTCGTCGTCAGCAAGCCTTTGCAAGCTGTCCCGCAGACTCTTTTCTCGTATTTGCAAACATCCGAGCGGAAAGGGATTGTCAAAAAACCGGCCACTTCATCAAAATGACCAATTACGCTCGAGTCGGCGCCTTGGAACTGTTGAGAAAATGGCCCTTTACCATTGTGCACCCACGGCGGGATTCCGTCTGCCCAATTGCGAGGGCGGTATGCTTCGACAAGACTCTCTCTCTCACACTCTTTACAATAGGTTGGCAATGTAGCAGCTGACCACATATAGGAGGAAGTGTTGTAAAAGTGAAAGCACCCTAAAAGCAGCTAAGGTTGTCAGCCTCAAATAGCCACCGCAGCCACTTCGTCAATGGGTCAATATTATGTCGCTACAGTAGGTGTGATTGAAAAGTTTGGCGAATAGGCTTTACAAGGACCGTTGACCTTTGAAAAGAGCCCTCATAGGGTGATTGGCGTGGCAGCAGTAGCAGCGGCAGCTCAGCTTACAACTGCTCGCTGTGGACATGACAAAGGTGTCTTGAATAAATAGGCTGCAGGGTGCCTCTTGCCGACCAGATCAGATCAATCAACCTCCGGCGGATTGACGGCTCAGTCATTATGACCGTTAGAAGGGTGCTTAAGATCCGCCTATTTACAAATTGTTCCATTGTCTCAGCGGAGAAGTTTTCCGTTCGCCTGACAACGCGAGGTCAGTCTTACCGGCTAATCCAGCGGACACTTAGGTGATTACCGACCGGCTTCCGCTGTGCTAATGAGTTCACCGGACCGGCGGTTTCGTGTTCTCCATTGGTTCGCAAAATAATGACAAATAACAAAGTTGGCTAACACGCTTGTCTCGGCTTATCCGACAAATCTCACCTGGCGCGTGTACTGCCCCGCTCATAAAGGAGCCATGGGCGCACGCTGCGACTTTTTGTTCGCAGCCTTAAGCTGGTCGGCGTTGACGCGTAAAGCAATCCGTATTTTGCCAAAGTGAGGTGTCGAACCGTAAGGTGAACAAGCAGTCATCTCCGCCCCAAAATGGGTATATTGAAAGAGAGAAAGAGAGAGCATACTGTAAACATAAGGCGGTGTGGTACCAGAGAATTCGTCAGCCGTTTGGAGGTTGGCATGTTTTGGCAGCACGCTAAGAGCAGATTGACAGGAAGCCTTCAGCAGCGATGAAACCATCGCTTCTTCTTCACCTGTTAAAGTTGAGAAATTGGTGACATCCGTTTGTTAATGTGGTTCACTTGCCTTGAACGACGCTCTTTGTTCACCAAGTGCGGCAGGGAGCTCATTTGTGGAATGTCGAAGCTTGCCTAAGGTATTTCAATTGAAGAAGAGAAGGATGACAAGATTTTTCGGCGCAAATATTTATGCACTCATCCTGAGGAGCCGACATGTGGGACCGCCTTGCGTTTGCGCTTCTTCGAACAATTGCTTTGCGGATTAACTTTTAATAATGAACACAACAAGTTTTTTTTGTAACCACTGCGGCAGAAGAGCACACACGACTGTTCGATCAATCAGCCTCAACGACATTGCTTTCTTTGGTCAAAAGTAAGGTTTTAACGGGGATCGACCCTGCTGCTGTAGATGACGTAATTCAATGTCGGAAAATGGATGCCCAAATGCTGAAGGGGCGTGATAACCGCCGCTGGCGGCGGCGGCGGCAGCGGCTGCGGCGGCGGCCAACGTGAATTTAGCCTGCTCGTTACGCAATTGCTGCTGCGTAACAATGGCCAAACTTGTCTTCAAGTCAGGCATCGTTGGCCATTGAAGTTGAGGTTGCAACAAATGAATGCCCGAAGAAGAGCTTGTCACTGGAGCACTTGTAACATTGGGTCCTTGAAGTGACGACCTCCAACAGATGCTTTGTCCATCGTCGACCAGATTGGTCAACGGTATCAACTGTCCCGGCGACTGACCGCTCATTGAAAGCGTATCGTCAGCCAAATTTGGATAAGTCAACGTAAACAAACGAGGATCAACGGAGGTGATCCCTAAAGCTGCTCCTCCGCAAGGCGTGACAGCTGGTCCTAATCCAAGGAGTCGATTAGCGAAATGGAACCTCAACGCTTCAAGACGAATTCTGTGCGCTGTATTCCTGCGTCTCAGCTTTCCAGTGCTACTTCCAATGAAGGCGTCCTCGCAAGATGGATCCACCATCCAATAGTTGCCCTTACCAGGGTCGTCATAATGGCGTGGAACCTTGATGAAACATTTGTTCAAGCTTAAGTTATGCCGAATGCTGTTCTGCCAGCCTTGCTTGTTCTCCCTGTAGTAAGGGAAGTTCTTTATGATAAACTCGTATATGCCGCTAAGGGTGAGCCTTTTCTCGGGGCTTTGACGGATAGCCATCATAATAAGGGCATTGTAGCTGAACGGCGGTTTTTCACATTTGCTTTCTGCAGTTTCTTGTCTGCTTGGAGATTCATCGTTCGACTTAACAGTATCACTGGTTTTCTGCTCAATCTCCACCGGTTGGTCACTGCTGCTGCAAGGTGCTGGTGGATCGCTGACCTCGACAGATCCTTCCTCACTTGGACTTCTCAACGACGTGTCGTTGCCGTAGCAACATTCCTTAGCGGCCACAATTTCGGGAAACATACTGCAAATGTCGAAACTTCGTCCTCTGAGCTTCACCTTGTTGCCACCAGCTTCCATATTGACGATGAGCTGCTTGTGCACAGCGACAACAAGTCACGACTGTTGTTGGTGGCCAATTCTGGATAAAAGAAGCGTGTTGCTAAAATCTGCAAGTGAAATGGCGAGTTGTTGGCTCGTGCCAATTGGTCGACCTGTAGGCGAGACCTGAAACGAAACCAATGAATGCTGAGCGCGTTGGCCGCCTTTGCGCTTTGTCGTGGCCAAAAAGCGGTGCGCCATCTGTTGGTCGGCGTCATCATGCCAACATGGGGCGAATACGGTAATGAAGTGGCTAGTAGTATTTATCGTTGTTGGAATCAGCGATTACGAGTCGTTTGCAAACAGGTCCCCTTCCGGTGGTGGCATGATTCGATTGGCTGTTGGACGGTGGCAACAATCGACCATTCTTGGACAGCCACTTAGTTCGGTTGCTCCTATTACCGTCGGAACCGGTGGTCCGCCCATTGAGAATGAAAAAAAGTCAACCGACATGGGACAACGACTTGCCGTCGCGGCCAACAAAATTTAACGACCACTTTTTCCCGTCGACCGCCAAAATGGTTCGGCCCTTTCGAAGCGGAACGACGATGGTCAGACTGCGCGCTCCCTTAGGCTATATTGCAGCCGTTTGAACTGACCAAAGGAGTAAGGCTGCGCAATGGCCGAACAGATTTCCCAAAAATGGAGAAAACTTAGCAAGAGGCCATTTTCGCTGCCACTAAATGGGTCAATTTCTTTTGCCCTCTCAGTTTACTGTAAAGGCTACACCCCACTTAGCTGATGCGCAACAAATGAGTGACTTTGAAAGAATGAGAACTACTCTCTCTCTCTCTTTCCCAGTGACTATTCTACTTTTGCATGGTAAGCACACAGCTTATGAAGGCGCTGCAATCTGGTTATGTTCGGAAGGTTTAGCTGAGCAAAAGTAGAAGAAAATCCATGCGCCTATACTGTGGTTCGCTGCTTTTATATTGAGCCTATACTGGATAATGCTTAGAATGTAAAGGCAGTTGTTTTTCAACGAAACGTGTGCCGAGAAAGCTAACTAGCAGAATATCTACGAAGTATCACATCTCTGGGCAACAATATGGTGCTTATGGTTAACATTGAAAGTCTTTTGAATGAATAACTCAGAAATGGGAACCTATGAAAGTTTAGTGCCCGTTTAGTGGAATGAAAAACGCTACGTTATCTCACCTGTGGGATGCGGTGGGTTCCAAAGCGTCAGGATACTGGGACAACTTGGTCAGTGGTTCAATAGCAGCCGCACCGAGGATCCCTAGGCAATTTCTGTTCCTCTCTCGGCTTTTCGTGCGCACGCTCTCACTCTCTCTGTCTGTTCAGGAAATGACGTATCTCTCTCTCTCTCTCTTTCTCCCTCTCTCTCTCTCTCTCTCTCGCTCTATACAAACTCCTCCAAGAACGAGGTGCAAAGAAGCAATATTTGTTGCCGTTTATTACGACTCAATTCATCACCGGAACGCGCAACAAGCGTTGACAGGAACAGTGAACGCTGAATTGCAACGGTAAACAATGAGGGAGGCCTTCCATTAAAGCCTCACGGTTGGTTGGGACGTTGAGAGCGCAGCGTTGGTGCCCGTAGATTGCGGGGCAGCTGTTCTCCCCTCCTTTAAGCCCAACTGTCGCTGATGGATTAACTGGTCGTTATCTGCGGTGAAAATCATCGACGCGGTTAATCTTCGAGTTGAAATAACATTTCGTAAAGTTTTCACATAAACACGCTGCCACTCTCGTAAACTGCTCAACCCTTGTCAACGCTTGTGCACGGCCTCCTAAAGCGATGCTGCCACAGCGGCAGCCGCACGACAGCCGCCCCATCGAGACCAGACGAGATGCAACAATCGACTTGTCAGAAATAGAGAGGGAGGCAAGCTGATCAGGTGGATCGGTCTTGTCAACCGGAAGTCAAAACGATGTCCTTTGCCTGCGTATACACAACGCTGTTGGCCCCCTTGTTTCCAATGGATAATAATCATTTGAGGCGGTCGTATGCCGACGACCCAAAGGTCGCTCGTTACCCCTCTTTCATACCGCCTGGACAACGCGCACCCGACTTGGCGGGATGTCAATTATTAGGGTGATAATGGCCCAATAAGTTAATGGCGCCCATTAACGACGCTAACAGAAATGGTATCAAATTTCGTCGTTCGCTTACCTGCCCGCAGTAAGGTATTCTTTCTGTCTCTACGACGAGCTGCCGGGTGCTGCCAAAATTGTACAAAGAGCACGCTGCCCGTCGCCTTCGAATCGCCTGCGCAAGCAGAGCGCCCAAAAGAGAGTCAATTGTTCCTGTTGTTCTGTTGGTCAGGTCGCGACGGCCTCGCGGAATCCGCATATACACAAGCACTTCTATTTATGTGCCCAACTGGATTTGCTTTGTAGACAAACAGAAGCGTTGACAGCTGGCAAACTTGACGACGAGTTATCGTTGGATAAGTTGGTAGACGCATTGTAAAGCTAAATCCGGTTGAGCGGCTAATCGTCACCTCACCAGCAAGGCGCGTTAGTACGAGATGACGACATCACCAAAAATAGTGTCATCTTATTGAGCTGGGATGCTTAGAAATTTAATAAGCTCGGTCGTATGGGCGACACTACTGAAAGCCGATAAGCTAAAGAAGACAGTCGCCCCACACTGCCCTGAGCTTTATTGTCCATTAAGGACGTTCGAGCCGGCTGGCTGCAAACAGTCTTATTAATGGTTCGTTCAAGTTCTTTTTCTTCAAAGTCTAATGAATGACAAGGATAAAAGGCGTTGTTCAATGGGGGAAAGAACTGTAAGGCATTCAGCTTACTGGAACGAACATTTTATTATCATGATAGCCTACGCAATAATCGACTTAAAGTTTGAACAGTGATGAAAGTTTTTTTTTGTCACTCCCCTCCATTAGGGGCAACTTTTAGCGCATATTGGCAGACACGATCAGACGTGCCGACAAGTAAGCTTTGGGGGAGAGCGGGATATGGCTTTATGCAAATTTTCCACTTGCTCCGCCGGGTGCTTCGTTGGACTGTTGCCAATGTTTGCCCATTTTCAAACGACGTCGCCTGCGACGACAAAATGCAAATGGAGCGGCGACGCGGGAGAACGGAAAATCTAAGCAAGCCCCATTGTGTGAGAATAGAGCGCTAAGCTGACGTTCAATGGTCAATTGAGGAATGCACAATGGCCATGGAAATCCGGCGCGCGTCGGCTCGGCAATGTCCCTTTGCAAATATGGCCATTCTTGAATTCGTGTTCATTGACGCGCGAGCGCAAACGAAGCCCCGTCTCCTCCCAACTAGTCGTTGGCGTACAAAGTAGGGAAAACCGTCAGGAACTGCTCATCACAAAGGTAGCAGCTCTGTACGTACATTGAGGCTATGAAGCTAAGGCTTGCCGCCCTCTGCCTTTCCTATGTTAGTCATCTTCGTTGGTCAATGTAGTTCAAGTCACGTAATTTTGCGTAATGGAGTTTTGAAGTCACACAAAATCTATAGAGCATTGGGTCTTCCATCGGCCGGCGGTCGGGAAGGAATGGAAAACAATGGCGCAGCTGTTGTCGAAGAAAAATGTTTCTACTATATGCCGCTTTTGCCGCGCGGTCTTTCAGCCAAAGTGATCTGCTGCTTTGCACGTGCGCGCCCTAAAGCAGCGCGCATGAAATTGAACATCAGCTGGTGCACCGTTGGTATGGGCTCCTTTGGGAGGACGGCAAGGCAAATAACAAAGATGATGAACGTTCAGGTTGAAGGCAGCCATTCCGCCGACATTGTTTTCAGCCGCCGAATCGAAAAGCAATTATTTTTCCGCCCGTCAGAAAGCGTAGATAGCATCTCCTAATTTGCATACCAATTAAGCGGCAAACACTTCACCTATCGGACATTCAAAAGAAAGTTAGCGCATTCTGCCCGCCGCCGCTTGTTGGGATGATAGTTGCACCCACTTCTAACACTGTTGTAGCTTACAAAGGCGCAATGCAGCGCAGCGGTGTCGCTTTTGAAAATTTGAAATAGAGTAACTTTGTTTTTGTTGGAACTTCTTTTTGGTAGGAGAATGTCGCGCTTCAAATATTTTGTCAGTTAGTGTGTTGCAACTTTTCCCGCTGAAAAAACCGCCCCTTTTTTGGACACTTTTTCCCGGGCAGGTGAGCTTATGCAAATTATGAAAGTGAGTGGTGTAGGCATGTTTAACCTGCGCGGCTTCTTTCCTTTAAAAGTATTAAATGTTTATCAATTGTCACTTTTTGAAAAGGAATCAATTTGAAACGCACTTACGCTGTCACCAGGAATCGTCTGGCGCGTCTGTACAACATCACCACTCGTTAGCAATTGTTTAGCGTTAAGATTAAGCGAGCAATTCCGGATGACCTATTTTGGCAAAGACGACTATGTAACCTTACTACGACAGTGTACAACGTACAGTGAGCATTTCCTGCCGCCGCAGCGAGATGCGCCGTGGTCAGTCTTAAATTCCTTTGCACATTTAACGGTCGTTGCGCAATTACCCTTCCGTTCGCTCGACAATCTCGCCAAAGGGCAAAGTCGTATTGACCGTGGCGCAACAGAAATATAATACGTTAATACGAGGAGGATTTGAATCTTTGCAAGTCGGCGATGCACAACCAATTAAGGCGCTTGTGCATGCCAACTTCTGACGCAACTGATCGGATTGAACTTAGACTTCTTAGACTAAACTTATACTTGCGCATCGCGGTTGGCTATAATCCACTGCAGGCGGACAGTGATAATTTCACTTATGCAAATTTAGCTTATCTATAATCAACCGACGCGCAGAACGGATTAGGTGTCTTAAGGCGTCTTTTAAATGGCAAAGCTATGTTGCTGCGCGCTCGCCTAATTAAGCCATCATAAGCCTTTGACGAATAGTTCGTAGTGTTTGCGTGCATATCCATACAAAGGGCTAATCGTTGTGCTATAGCTTCGATTGGCCATTTTTCTCCGCAAAGGTGGTCACTTTAAGAATTGACAAATTTTTGCATTAAGCCACCTGGTTTTTGCCTTTGCGTTGGGTTAAGGGCCAATGCGAGCAAATTGCGCCAATTGAACGCGTAAAAGATTTGCGTGCAAGTTGGGTCTTTGCAAAAGATCATTAGCACTTCTTCTTCCTTTAAGCCAACAGAGGGGGAGGCGGATCGTTTTTTTTTTGAGAAGTTGTTGTCGCTTCGCAAAGTACATAGGCAAATGCAGCTTTCCGCCTCCTTCTTATCAGCGCGTCCATTTTCAAAGTAATTAGCATAGGCGCGCGCGCGTGCTCATACTAAGACGTCACGCGGTTGAGTTTGTACGCAAAGTTCAAAATTCTTACCTTTTCAAGACTTTTTACCTAAAGCGCCACCGTCCATTGGTTGGAGACCAAAAAAGGAAGATGGCTTTGCCCCATCGTAACGTGAGCCCGCTGGTATACGCGATAGGCTAACAGAACACGATGTTCAATATAGCAGCGTTACAGCTGATACTGTTTCGGAATTATTCCTCATTTCGTCAGCAAATAAATCGCTACTCGGGACAGCTGAAGGCATTCAACTGCTGTCGACTAGTGTTTGATCACTTCGCGATGCGTTCAAAACAACCGACCGCCAAATGGCAAGCGAAAAACAGTAGCTTCCAGGAATGTCGCGTGGTGATTGCATGCTTGGCTGGGCGCGCTTTGGTGGACGGAAAAGAAGAGTTTACTTTTGGCGCCTCACTGGCCAAAAAGGCGTCCAAGGGTCGATTAAGGCAACGACGCAGCGCGGAGGAAGGAAGGAAGGAAGGAGGGGGAAAGGCAGAGCGTCCCCGCGGACAGAGCAAATATTAAATCGACTGGTCAATTCTGGTTGGTCCAATTGTTTCTTCCGTACATGTAAGTACTACCCTATTAGGAATGATACGGCATAGGCCACCACCGCCGATCCATCGATGGCAAGGAAATCGAAATGTCGTTCGCAAAGCAATGTCGCTCACTTCCACATATTCGAGGTACCATGACGACCATATCCCTATAAAGCGCTTCTGTAGGAAAGGATCCGCATGCCCTTAGCAAGTACAAAAAAAAATAGAACGCCATTTGTACTTAAGGCTTAAATTGCAATTCAAAAAGCGGGAAGCCCTTCTTACCGGTGTTGTCGTGGCGAACTTTGATTTTTCTCAACCTGCCGCAGCACTTTCTTTGGGCAAATACAAACTGGTCCGTTTTGTTGCGTTCGAACTTGTTTCTGTGGTGTTTTGAATTTTTTAATTGCCACTCCTCCGACTCAAAGTCGTCGCCGATCATTTGCAAGTAGACGTTGGAGTCGGTACCGGCGCCCAGAAGGTCACCGGTCTTCACGGTGATCAGATAGTCGGTTAGCATTGGCCCAAAGAGAAAAATGCCTTAGCGGCACCGAGCGCTAACAGCGACAACAGCCTTGACAGTCAGCTGATCCGCTGCGGCGGAAGAGTTTTGACGTGCCCCGCAAAGGAAGGTAGAAGATGAGGTAGACGACAACCAAGTCAACCGTTACACACGCAAAGGACGTTACACTTAAATGGCCAACAGGATTTTCCAGTTTGCCGCCTCTTCCAGCCAGCGACATCTTTTGCTTGGAGACCTAATTTTGATTGCCTAAAAATGGACAGTCGCTTCGTGGTGGAGGTGCCTTCCGGCATCAATGAAACGCTTTTTTTGTTGGCCAGCTCGCCCACGCTTTTGTTGGAATGTTACTGGCAAATGAGAATGCCAACCAATGTAAGGAGAGACGGACGCCCACGCATTCGCGGGCTACTTTGCACTGCAGCAAAGTTGACGCGTCAGGGAATCCATACCGTCGAAGCTTCTTGCCCGAATAAGACGCAGACCGAGCTAACGTTGTTGGCTGTTTTCAAAAACTTTTCCATTTCATCATGCTGCTGTAGAGCCAACAATAATAAGTCAGCGATAGGCGATCTTGTTTTTAACCTTTAACGACCCGGAATACAGTGGTAGCCTTTACAGTCCACTTCTTCCGGATCATATTGTTGGAAATGCATTGTGCCGCCGTTCGAGGTGCCTTTGAAGTTGAAGCAACAAGCTGCATTGCAGCGTCGAATGGAAAAGGAAAAAATGCGCATCGCATTTTCGTTTAATTAGCATCTCAGCCGAAGCAGGCCGACAAATGGTCAAATCAGTATGGAATATTTTTTTGGGATCAATTGTCGCCGACTCTGTTCAACAAAAAGTAGCGAGCAAATTGAAGCGGGAAAATTTGCATGCAAAACCTAATTTGGCAAACGACTTTTACCGACGGCGTCCGTGCGATGATGACATTGTCAGGTTGGTGGTTCGTGGATTGTCTTGTTGAGCAAACACGTGTTGCATGGACAAATTTAAAGGCAAAAGTGAGCAACGACGGTCGGCTGTTAATACTTGGCAGCTTTCAATTGTGAAAAGGCAATTGTTTACATTAAGCGAAAACACTGGCATGCTAATTGCTCCTTGGCAGCTCTGGGCACAGGTAAACAATGGACATTGGATGTGATCACCATTTCGACTTGGGAAAATATTTTCCTTGTTCATCCTCAATGGCGCCACGACTATTTAAGTAAGATTATTCATTCAATTACGATGGCGCCAATTTGAGCTGACAGTGCAAAACGTCAGTCCAGTTGAGGATATTTGAAAGCAAACGCTGTTTAACCGAAGAAACAAGTTCTCATATAAGGGGGAATGACGGAAGGTTAGTTTCAGTAAGGTCATCATAGCTGTAATATTGTTGTAAGGAGGCTTAAAGTCGCGTTTTTTGGTGAATGACATCAGTTTCATTCAATGAGACCATCGCCTCAAAAATATTAATGGCGGCTTGAAAGTAGGTTACGCTAATTCCATGACAGAATGGAGTGGAGATCTACAGTCGCCTTAATGTCCTACTTTCAAGATTAAATTATAAATAAATCAACAAAGAGTAAATATTAATAATAGCCCCCGCGCGACTAGCTTTAACGATAAAATTACATTTACCAATGATTTGTATTTCAACTTGCTCATGCAAATCGTGTACAAGATAAAAGTAATCAAGTACGTAAAAAAAATTACGTCGGCAGACTTTGAAACGCAGAGCAGACTTCTGTGCTGCAATAGTTAGGTCTGTCTAATGTTACGCAAAGTATGAAGACTATGCACATTAAAATCTGCTCCTAAAAACTGAACAATACGTAGCCCTCGTTAAGGTCGATTTAAATTGCATGATTGAAAATTGGGGCAGTGAACTGGAAATGTTGACAATTTATAGGGATAGAAGCTTCTTACCTAAAATGGTGCGTCACATTTGCAACTGCATGAGCACTGCAAGTTGACAGTAACGTAAATCGAGCAAACAAGCAATCCTCATTCAAATTTAAACACTAATTTACCGAGGATTGATGTGCAGGTAATGTAGGGTTAGGTGCGCAGAGCACTTACGCGTATTCAAACCGCTGTTTGAGTTTGCATCGCCCCTGATCATTGGAAAAAGGGAGCAGGGAGCTTTTCACTTAAAGAAGTGGTGGGCATTGTAGATGGAACTAAAATGAGGTTCCGTTAGTCCATATAACCTCTAAAAGCCCAATGTCAAGCCTATAATTAAGTTACGCGATCTCGCTAAACGTAGACAGCCTGAGCCTAAACCTGAAATCAGCAGTTACTTTAGTTTAGGCTTCCTGCGGCTACTTGGACTGGCTGAACTTGATTTTAGTTCGACCTACAGTACCCACCAGGCGTCTAATGAGAAAAGCGCGGGAGCACTTCCCAGTATATTCTCTATGACTGTTTCGGAAAGCATGATTAGTAACATGCTTCCCAAAAATGTATTACGTAACGAAACGCGTGAATGCTTTTAGTGAACCGTCTGCTAGTATCCTTTAAAGATGTGGCAATTAAAATCATATTTTTGCGTTTTAAGTGACCGCTCAGATTGCCTTTCGCTTCCCAGGCGACGCTGCTCAACGATATCAGCACAAGTGGTTGTTAGTAGTACTGTAATGCAAAAAATTTGACTCTCAAGTTCATTCAATGAGAATAGGACTTCTTTTAGCCTAAGCTAATTTTTACCTTTCCGGTAGTCGCGCTAAGCAAAGGTTTAAGATAATTGTTATTTTGCTTTTCATGTAATATTCCTTCTTCAGCGGTTAAGACTTTAAACAAAATGCAACTCTTCGCCTGAAGAATTATGACGAATAGCAGGTGAAAGGAGAAGGAACCTGCGTATTATTGTAAAGTACAGGTTGCCAAAAATGTAGGACAAAAGGCGACTTGAAATGCTGGTCAAATTGGTCTGATGGTTCTCATTATGATGCTTGAGACGTACAGTAAGCATTTCTTTACTATCTTTTTTGGAAAACATTTAGGTTTTTCCGAAATTGGCAGTTGTAATGATGACTAATACTTCTGCTAGTCCATTCAACAGGTTGCTCTCATCAATGAACTAAGAAGTTGTACGCTTTTTCAGAAATGTTCTTCTGTTTGGTACTTCTTAGCGGCCACTAGGTTATCTATCATATATAGAAGCACCATTCTGTGCACGGATATTGTTTGAAAAAGTTCTTTTCCGCAAAATCGTTCTATTCGCTACTTTGACAAGCAATAGATCCATAATGTAGGTTTTTACGGCTTTGTCCACGTGAAGAGAGTGAACGTAGTTTTCGGGATTGACTTTGTCCCTTTTCGTCAGCGTGTTAGTAAAGGAGGCCACATAAACTGGAATAGATCAGTCTTACGTGCGTTATTTGCTCCATTCCGCTTTTGCCTATTGTAGACTACCTGTTCAAGCTTTTGGTGATTGGAAATTCGGGTACGGGAAAATCGTGTCTTCTCCATCAGTTTCTGGAACACAAGTGTAAGTAGAAATGTTATTTCCCCATTTTTGCCGTTCGCTTCGTGACCGTACATGGCGCGTGTGTCAAAAAAAATTTTTAACGCGTGATTGATGAATTCTGCCAAACCAATTCCTATCGTTCAGTCAAGGCGGACGCATTGCATACGATTGGCATAGAGTTTGGTTCAAAGGTCGTACGCATTCAAGATAAGTCGGTGAAATTGCAAATTTGGGATACCGCTGGTCAGGAGCGGTTTCGATCCGTTACCAGAAACTATTATCGAGGAGCAGCCGGCGCTATTTTAGTCTACGACGTGACCAGGTTGGTCATTCATCTCTTTTAGGCAATGTACACTTTTGAAAGCATATACTTTTGAAGTCGTGAAAGCTACAATGCGCTAACACGTTGGCTTGCGGACGCTTTGCTGCTTGCTAGCCCACAGATTGTGGTAGTTCTTATTGGTAACAAGAAGGATCTCGAAATGCAAAGAGAAGTCACTTACACGGAGGCCAGTCAGTTTGCCCAAGAAAATGGTACAAATAGATGTTTCTTTCCAAGTCCAAGAATGCATGCGATTTTTTCCTCGCAGATATTGCCTTTTTGGAAGCTAGCGCCTTAACAGGCGAAAATGTCGAAGATGCTTTCCTTTCATGCGCCCAATCCATTATGGCTAAAGTGGAATCCGGTACGTACACGTTTTTATGGCTTCTTACGTTCAATAGGTTACCATTTCCTTAGAAGCGCCGTGCTGAATGTTCATTTCCCTTTTTAGGTCAGATAGACCCAGAGAAGAATGGATGCGGTGTACAGGCAGGTCATATTCAAATGAGACAACTTTACTCATCCAGACCATCATCCTTAATGCGTAGTTGCAAAAATTGCGCATCTTAGGTTGCGTAAACATTAATGACGTCAATCTAGTCCATATTTTTAGCGTTGTATTTTTTTAAAACGTGTGATAGTTGTTAATATTATTTGTCATTGATTTTTGAGAGCTCTATCGAAACGATCGCCGCCTAATGTGCTTCCCTTAAAAGTCTGCTTACGACTTTTAGTAATTCACTGTCATCTCTTACCGCATTGCCCAAAAGGGAAGTTATGCTTTTTGTTATACTACTTTTGTGTTGCGTTCCAACATCTGCTTGAGACGTTAAGAAATCTATCTTATTTCGTTGTCTTAAATATTCCATGCTTTAAGTTCTCTTATCATTGTCTCGTCTCGCGTATTGTAGCGTTATGCTTCTTACTGTCACCATTTATTGATTTAATTGTGGCAGAATGTAAAGATTAAAATTTGACTACGAACATGTTAATAAAATTCATACAACGCTTGAATGTGTACTCATCTTGAAAGGGATTCCTTCAGTGATGTTCGCTTGAGCAGTTGTGATTAAGTCAGAGGTCGCTTCTGTCGGTTGTTCCGTTGTTTGCGAAGAAGGTTCAATAATATTCTCGCAACCACCTTTCGTTGCTTTTAACTTTCCTCGCCATTCCCATACTTTGACCGAACAGAGCTTCCGACTGCTTTCCTCAGTTTCTTCGCAGTTGTTTTGTTCGTCCTCTTCCTGCAGTGTGCAGAAGGTTAAGAAGAAAAAAAATTTTTGAACTGACAGTAAACACCTACCGTATACTTTGTACAGTTCGTACTTGTGACGTTCAATTTCAAATGGTATACTCTTCCTTGTGCCATCTGCGTTTGGGCGTCTTCGACGCGCAAAAGCTTTAGCAGTTGATTGTCCTCAAACTTTTTGTTCAAAAAGTTGATTCCAATTTTGGCCATTTGTTCCAATTTTTCATTGTCAACATTGGCTGGTTGCAATCCTCCGGGTATTACTTGTCCAACGCTTAATTCCACTAATGTAAGGCACAGTACCATCAGGATTGTGGACAACTCGTTGGGTTCCATTCTATGAGCGCTGCAACGTCTGGTGATCATTGCTTCCTTATATGGGAGCGTCAGGTTTTCTTTTGTTATGATTTTCGCCAGTTCACAAATGAACTATTGGCTTATCAGTGAATTTCGGGAACCAGTCGCCAATGGAGTTTCAGGCAAAACATTCAGCCAGCTGCCGTGTGATTGGGCGGACAGCTTCGAAATTAAAACATCTTATTCTTTAAATCGATCATTCGCCTTTTAGGTTTGAATACGCTGCAGCACGGCGTATTCTTATTATGACAACTTGTTGTTTCGTTGCAAATTGGGACGGAACAACGGTCGAAGTCAAAGTACGCTGCGGCAAGACGAAATCTTGAACAACGCGTCCTGAAGCTTATAGTCGGCGCTTTGCTTCGTAAAACTTGATAGTGAAGCTTCCATAGCAGTCATTTTCGCTGTAGGCAACTTGAAGCAGCGACATGTTCAGGAATTTCTTAACTACGCGATATCAGTTGCAAGTCGCCCAAATAATGCTGCAGGATTCCCTGGGTGAAGCAGCTGTTTGTTAGGAGGCAACGTTTCCTCAGAATCTGGCAGGCGCAAAAGTCTGTTGCCTATTTTCTGTATATAGTACCTGCAAATCATTAAATCCCTTGAATCATCGTACTTTACCATTCACAGCTTTGCGAGTTGGCGTTGTCTCACTTAGAATTTGTGGGAATGCGATAAGTAAGTGACTGTGACTCTAGGAGACTTGTCTTAAGCTCAGTTTAACTAGAAGCGCACTTTATGTCACGTTGCCGGCGGCGACTAAACTGAACAAGTCATCTTTGATCCGGTAAGCATAGTTTTTGTATCTGTACTTCTTCCGTGCGCATTGCTGGTATACTGTAAGCGTGCGGTCTTCGACTTTATGCTTTGGGGTAGAAGCAACTCCCATTTTTCTCCGTCGGCAGCGCTGTTTAAAAATGCCGCGAAAACTTTATGCCACCTCCAACAAGTGGCAGCATGTTAACAAGAGCTTCATTTGTTGAAATCCTGTCCCTTCTATCGTACGATATAATGAGCCGTGTTAAAATGTTGCCCATCTTCAATCGCTGATTGTTATGCAAAATGTTTCGCTCATTGCGTAATAGGAACAACAGTTAAACTGCTGAATAACCAGTGTAACGGCAACATCTTTCCCGCCACTCTTCAGACGCAATCCAGTTTGCCCTTTCATCATTTATCAGTGTGCGCTGTAATTTTTTAAAATCACACCGTCCAAGAAGGATCGCTCCGAGTATTTTCCCGCCATTCACCCCAAGTCTGAGCTGAACCGCTATCGGGAAACGTCCTGGTAATATTTAATGTCGTTATTTAGTTCCCTAATTTTGCGAGGTGACACTTGCACCTTGTCGGTTTCTTGTTCAGTGAAACCTCAGCGTAGGTTGATTAATGTACCAAGCCGACCCCAGCTTTAGAATCTTCACAATATTCTGATTCACCTAAGCCGCATTATTCGTATGGATGCCAGTAATGCATCTAAAATGCTGCGGAAACTCGGCTGCATGATGTCTGTTTCGAATAGTACCTGCCGATCTTTAAATTTTTATCTCCTACTTTACCGTTCACAATTGAGCACGCTGGCGCTATTTTCTTCAGCAGTTGTCAGGGTCCCGCGTACGCAAATGCTCACAGTAATAGCCAATTTGAGGTAAGCAAAGTTTAACTGGTTTTAAGTTGTACAGATTGACGCTGAAAGCGGGAAAAGGTCCAACTCTAAAAGCTTTGTTGTCTTTTAAACAGTTTACACTGAATTAACAAGTTGTATTTAGGTGTTCACAAATTATGCGGTTGTTCTTTACTTTACGAACAGAAGTTTACTGTTTAAAGCGACTTTTGATATAGCTAACTCGCCCTTGTACAACTGTTGCATTTACGCAAACCAACTCGTTTTTAATACAACTGAGTATGCCAATGATGTAAATTTTTATTACGCTGAAACCCGTTATATGTGAGAATGTAGCATCCTGAGCTTTTACGTCTAAGCTCGACCCGTCATCAGTGAATTTCCCTACTTTGCCGGATCTTGTCTCTTAGCCGCGCTACCGTCTGCAAAATGCAGGTTCCTTTCCGGCAAACATACCGGCCATCGCGTTCTGCCCTTACTGGCGATAATGCTGGCCATCTTATTCTACCCTTACCTGAGCCTAAGCCAAAATACAAGCCTTATATTTAGGCTTAAGTTTTGGTAGGGGCAAAACAGGACGGCTTGCCAACTTACAGTATGACAGTGGGGCACTAAGAGACAAGATCTATTTTCCCCTCAACTCCAAGCAGGTATTGGTTATAATTTAGGGGTAGGCAAAAGTTGAAATGAAAATTTGGAACGGGGATTCTTGATGCGTCAGGGAAGGGCACCCTTTACAAGTGAACGTCGAAGACGCTGTAGTTTCCCGGAATAAGAAGATGGGGCAAGAAGAGTATTTATTTCTGTTACGATGAATTCATGTATAAACACAAACGGCTACCTTCTGTATAGGATGTACGGATACTACCTGTTTCACTTTTATTAATTTTTTTCTAATGGACCTTCCGGGTCTTCTCTTGCCCCGTTATTAGCGTATAACGTGAAACGCCGCGAGCGAATACTGCAAGTGCAGATGGACGAGCGATTCGGGGGTACCTTGAATATGCATTTACGTCTGATTGTCCGTTGTTCAAGTCGGGACTGCATCCTCAACAATGACGAAACGACATTACCTTTAATGGGTAAACGGTGCGAGATTCCCCACTGATCGAGAAAGCAAATTGCCTAGTAAGTTTAGGGGACTCAATAGTAACTAAGAAAGGCACCGAAATACCAAACAATCATCGAGACAACCAGTGCTGCTTAGTACAATGGATTATCTTCGTACCAACTGTGAGTCGTTGAACCATAGGACGAATGGGGTCGAACAGCGCCAACCTTTGTGAATTTGCGATAGGAAACGGCATTGCCAGCGCTTGAATAACCCGACGGTGCGTCCAAGGGCGAATAGGACGATCTGTCCTTCAGTTTTGAGCTGACCGACGAGGATGGATAACCAAACGATCGGCTCTTACTACTGTCAGTAGTGGTGGGTGTTGTTGAAACGAAAAAGCCCTTCAACTTTTCAAGCGGTGAACTGGGCCGCTTGAAATAGGAGCTATCTTCGTTCGAAGATGCGCTCGGTTGAAATGGAAGCTCAACGGTACGACGTCTTCCCAGATTCCAAAGGTTTCTCTTCTTTCTCGGCTTTTGATTCTTTTCCAACGATTCCAACGCTGACACTTCCTTATCCTTCATTGCCGAATTGGACGAGGGGAGGTAATTGGCGGCGGTCGACTGTGCTCCACTCCATTTAGAGTATTTCGTTGCTCCGCTAATGGCGCCACTTGAACTGACCGGACGGTCATCTAAAATGGACGAACACTTGTAGTTCGTAAGGGCGCTGCCAACGTCCGTATCAACGGTCGCTCCTCCTTCTCGTTCGTTGTTGTTTATGCGACGACGAATTCTTTCCATAATGTTAAATGTCTTTGATGGGCTCTTCGCCCTCCAATTGAGATAGCTGCTGCCTTTAACTGCTTTATCCGTTCTTGATCCACTTGTGATGTGCGAATCCGCTGCCGGCACAGAGCTATAGCCCGAATCATCGTCGGTTGGTGTGCTGCTTGTGCTGGAAACTGGTTTCTTCTTTAAAATGCCTTTAATTGGTTGTACCGAAGCGTCCGGTGGACTTTTCGGGTAATCTTGCATACTATTACCAGCCGTCTCCTGATATACCGTATGACTATAAACTGGGTAAACGTAAGGTTTTGAAACGGTGGAAAAGTAGGTATTTGTATCAGTTCCTAAGCCGTCACTGGTGTACTTGTCCAGCGACTGCGCGCGTGCCTTTGCCAACCCTCTGCCGCTGCCTTGGTGATATCGTTGAAGAGCAGCGACACCACCAGTGCCAATGTCATTTTCAACATCATACAAAGATCGACGATAAGTGATGTTATCGTCCGTACGGAAGTTGTACTTGTCATTGCTGCTCTTTGCATAATTAGTAGAGGTCATTGGCTTTTCTACAGCTGCACTACTATACGATAGTGCAGTTGAATCCCGTATTTTAGGCGAGTAGTAATAGTCCGTATGTCCGCCGGAGTCGGTGGTATCGTAAAGAGAGCGAGCTCTGCGTCGGGGCTGATCGTAGCTCAGCCTGAGGTCGGTTTCCCCTAAAAGGAATTTGCATTATTGGCAATATCTTTTCGTGTAGTACTTTCTTCTTTGGTCGCACACATGTTTCCGTATAGGCAGCAACAGTTTCGGTGTCCATTCGCGATTCAACGCAAATGCGTACGTGTGTGCTTGGAAACTGCTTAGCTAACCGAGCCGTCCAGACGGAGTGCAATGAGAATGTGAGCTTTTTGAACAAATCAAAAACCGGACGCAGCTTCCAAGTGCACTGAGCTCATGGTCGGCTCGGCTACCTGCTTTGCCTACGGGTAAAAAGAGGCACGGACCAGTGCACTGGAATTCTCAAAGCACTTCTCAATTGAATGCAAAAAAGTAGGGGCGTTTTATCGATGAGTCAGCGGCATTAAGTATGAAAACTGTCTTGCCGGCAGTTCGCTACGCTTTTTACAATCTTACGACAGTGTCTCAGTATTTATAAGGTTTGTAAGTGGACTGTGTAAAACATTTAGCAGCCTTATTGCCTTAGATATTCATCAGTGCCAATTCACTTTTTATAAGTTGCCCCAATGTAAACTCACCCGCGCCTGACGATGGGGCAGCATAAGCTATGCTGAATCGCTTTGCCGGAACGGACAGCTCGTAGAGTGAATGGGACCGGTTGCCGCCGCCGCCGCTGCTACGACTTGGAACGTAGTGATGAGAACTGGATTCATGCGTTGCGACACGCTTTTGGTAGTCGTTGCTACTATACCTTGACCGACCGTAGGAGGAGCGTTGATCAAACTTTGAGGCGTAGTCGCTGAGGACGTCCGTAGCGGATTTTTCGTCCTGAAATAGATTATGCAGATCAATTTTAAAAAATTGAGATAACAAAGCGCGCAGGCGCCACTAAGCCAAAGCAAAATAGGCTTTCGTTTTCCCTAAGCGCAACAACATACGGGAGGACATCTGGTGGTCGTTTTGATCTTGAAACAATGTGTATGTGTGTGCATGAGAAGCATTCATTTCACTTCGATCTAAGTGGTGCCCTACGCGTCTCTACGAGTGTACATGCTATGGCAACGACGAAGCGACAATTCATTCAATTTTGCTAACTCGACACTCGTTCATAAAACAGTGGAACAGACAAGCTTCGTTCTATATTTGAATGAATGCACTTTTTTCAAAATTCTTACCAAAGCGGACGGATAGGACATTCTGCTGTACAAGAATCGGCGATCCCCCTGCAAGTAAACAACTACAGTGATCAATGAGAGGATCTGAGGAGAATTGTTGTGTCCGCCCGTCGATCCTTTAAAGGCCTTCCCTTTTTCTGTCGAGTCGTTCAAAGCGAAGGGACACCCGTAAATTTAGTAGCGAACCTTTAGGAAGTGTGCCCTTCAATTACCTGCTTATAGGCGCCAGGGCTTTTTGGTTCCTGACCATCCCGGCTTTCCAGCTGACTCCGATAGGTTGAACGGCCAAAGTAGGGATACACGGAAGAAATGTATGGACGATAAGTATCAGTCTTTCCGTGAACTGCTGAAGTATCGCCATAACGTCCAGTTGTGTTGCTGAATGGCGACGTATAGACGGAGCGTCTATAGTCGTACGGTTGATATGTAAACGCGGTGGGTTTTTCTGCCGTTGTAGAAGTTCGAATTGGGGTTGCCGCTTGTTCGCGACTCGGAGGTCGCACCTGTATTCCTTGCAATTGTTGGTTAAGGTCAAGGGAAACCCCGTGATAACGGTTTTCCTAAAATATCCATTGCTAAAGAAAAACTATTGCGTAAAGAAACGTGACGTGCTATTAATAGTACCAACAGCAGCCACAGCGCGTGAGGACGTCAACAGAAAAATGAAAAGAGGAAGTAGAAGCCAGAAGGCAATTGTTTATCTTTTTATTTTCACTTCTACTTGTAACTGTATACTTCGTTCTTTTATTTGTTCTTATTTTTGTCTGTATTTATTAATTTACTTGTTTATTATTTTGAAAACATTTGACTTCATCTTATTATTTCAAATCGATCTTATTCTGCACTATTTTATTGTTTTCGCTTTGTTACGGGTGGAATGGCGTCCTGCCAATGTCTTTAAACTGCAGCGTATCCCGAAACTAAGATGTAAAGTACGCGTAACGTCTGCTTATGAAAATAAGCCGTCCCAAATTAAAAGAAAAGAAAAACTTTTACCTTCTTTGCTTTCAGCACTAATCTTGTCCCCGTCGGCATCAGAAGACCGACTTATGATAAGAAGGAATAAAAGTTTTTTCGCGCTACTTTTTCTTATCTTTTAACAGACGTGTTATTTACGTAAACAAAGCCCTCATAAAGACATGCGCGCCTGTTACGAGAAGGTGTGTGTTTAACATTACAAAATAATAATAATAATGAGAAAGTAAGACTTTACAAGCAAACCAAACTTTGCCGTAGACAAAGGAACGTATGCAAATGAGTACCGGTGTTTGTCCACTGTCAGGTTCAGTTTCTTTCGTCAATGGTTCATCGTTTTGGGGTACCAAAATTTCGCTGGTTGCTCTATTCTCTTCTTCAGCCATTTCGTCGTCTTCCGTCTGCTCCGAAGTTGGTCCCTTTTCAATACTGTCCAACTCGCTCTGACAATATTAACATATAAGGCGGTTAGACAGAATTTCGAGCCCTTTTATCCTACAGCATAACAACAGATAATAAGATGAACACCGAATGAAACGGAAGTTTGTACAACCTACGACTTAGCCTATAAGGATGGACCATTATAGCTGTTCTTACAATGAGAAAGAATAATTTTTTTCAATGAAGCTGCATTCATTAAGAAAGATGACTTAATGGAAGGTGAAAACGTACTTTCGCGTCGGTAACTTGCTGTATACCGCTCTGAGCTTCTTCGTCAGCTTCGAGTTCAATGGAGGCACGTGGCCAGAGCACTTTGTACAATTTCGACTGGCCGCTTCCGTCAGTGTACTGCTGAGGTTCCGTTGTTGTTGCTTTTGGCTGATCCTCTTTAAGTTGAATTTTCCCCATTTTGAGTGCAAAAAAAAAACAGATTGTTTACCTGGCGCATTTTCGATGGATTGAATAATTTGTTGCTTCGTGGCGACCAGCTGCATCGACTCGGTGCTTCCCAGAGCGTCCGGATATTGAAGAATATACTTTTTCGCTTTGTCGAATAGAGCGGGCGCGTCTTTGACTTCCGGCTGAACGCCGCCCACGCGTTTTCGACTTGGTCTGGGCGACTCGTCGATGGCGATTTCTCGGCCGAACAGAAACTTGCTCCGTTCGTACTTGCCGCGCGATTGTCGCTTCGACAAACCAACGCTATACTCGCTTTTCTCGGAACCGTCGTCATTGTCATTCAAAGTGGTGGTCTGCTTGGACATAGATGACGTCATCAAGTCAAGTTGTCCGTCAGCTTCCGGTGGGACACTTTCCATTGCCAACGATTCGCCTATGGAGTCGGCAAGAGTCGATTTGGAAGAACTTTTGCCCTGATTGTCCTCGTCATCAATGTCGTCAAACTCTACGCTGATGACGTCTTGTTCTTCCTCGTCATTTTCGGACTCGTTGCCTTGCGTGGTTGCAATGGTCTTTGTTTTTTGTTGAAGAATATCCGGACCAGTTTGACTTTGCGACAACGATTGGTTGGCCGCCGCTTTTCTTGCTTGCACTTTGACCAAATCTGGCAAATCTGACTTTTGAACAGTCGACGATGCTCTATGGGTGCTGTCCACCATAATGTCTTCTTGACCCTTAAGCGTTTCCTGACCTGTCTGCTGCGAATGGAGCACCGAATCGAGCAACTCCTTGAGCACGTCTATTCCGTATTGTTCGTGAGTTTTTCTAATTTTTTCTATTAATTCCGACGATACTTGACCTCTTGTTTGCTCTTCGACCAACTGATTGGCCAACCGGTTGCCTTCGGCCAAAATGGACTGTTCAATAGCCGATTGAGTTTGTTCCTCTTCGGTTAGTTCAATTTTTGAATTTCGCTGTAGGTCAATTGGTCTCGATTCTCTATTGGACGTCGTCGTACAAGTTTGCGCTTTCGTCGTAGATTGCTCTTTTTCGGACGGTTTCCTCGATGATAGCGAATGCAATTGCTCTTCGAGCGCCTGAAGTCGGGCAAACGGATCGCCGCTGGCCGAAGTGCTGTTGTTGTCCACATTTGTTGCTGCTATATCCCTTGTTTTGCTAAGAAATGCGTCCGCCTCTTTGCGCTTCTTTCGAAATTCTTCAACCCGTTTGCGCGTCGCCGCGTTCAAGTGCATGAATTCAGCGAATATTTCATTTTCGTTGTTGAACGTTTGCACTTGTAGTTCGGCCGTATCGCCCAGCGTTGGCTCCACGCGACGTTTGTTCACCTTTGCAATTGGTCAATTGAAGCTTCAACGGCGAAAGAATAAATAGGATGGAGACGTACCTGATTTTCGGGAAGATCTTTGATTGGCGGCCCTTCGACGTCAAAGTTGAGCCACCAATGATTGGCTATGTCGTCAATTGTGGCTCTTCGGTCGGTGCTGACACGAAGCATGATGCGAATCAACGTTGACGCGCCTGCAATGAAATCACCCATCCACGGATTCCTAATAAGGTAACCATTTTACTATACTTGAAGGGTTGTCAGGCTCGTAATAGATGCCGCGTTTGATTTGCCGTATCATGCGGTTGAAGTCTCGTCCATCTGAAATAGAAGAGGGCAAATAATGACCAGGGGCTCTGATTTTGTCAAGTTGAAAAGGCGGGAAGATTGCAAGCTTCGGAAAAAGTGGGTACAAAAATACCAGCGACATATTTCACCAGGATTAGAATAAGACAACACCTGAAAATCAGTTAAAGCTTTGACGTAAGCAGGAAGCTGCAATTGGTATACTGTTTTTTGCAACTGAAAATTTAACACATAATAATTATTGCTATTTTTGGAAGAGGCAGCGAATTGTAGTGGTTATTCTTAATAACGATTGAGCTTATTGCTAGCTAACCGTTTTTTAAAATTTTGACGATCACTTTGTCTTTGCAATTCAGTTTATATTTGTTACGAGTGGTAGTATCTTTCAATTAGTGCCAAGTTTACTTGGCTTACTGCTTGACCGCGTTCAACAGAATGTTTTGCTGGTCTCTTCTTTTTTTTCTGCCGCGTCTGAGTAACAGCGCAAACGTGGGCGAAAGCAACCGTTAATCAAGCAATGACCAATCCGCCGTTCCATTAGTTAACCAAATGTAAAAGAACGTCTCGAACTCTTCGCGAGCAACCATAGTGAATATCAAAAGAACTTTTCCTCCTTTTGATATTCACTTTGTTGTTGTTGTTGTTGTTGCCAATTTGAACAATACAGTATAAGCTGGAACCAACAGACGAATCATTGTATCATATTTTCCCATCCTGGTGGATTAGGTTGATCTTCGCGGCAAGATGAAGGAGGGATCGAGAAGTAAAGCAACGGAAGATATGCCTAAGCGAAACGATGTCATCAAATTAGAGTAAAGCATGAAGAGAGCAGCATTTCGCTTCATGTCGATGGATTCTATAGTTGGCCAATGAATATCAGCTTCAACCTAATGGAATGCTAAAGAAGCGAGCTGCTAAGCGATGCAAAGAAAGACTCTGCCTGTCTGTTTTTATGTAAAGAAGAAAGAATTCATTCTATACAACTGTTCACCGAAAGAAAGCTATTTCTGGCATTCTCAAATCGCAGCGGTGCGGCAATGATGTTGAGGATGTCGTGATGAACTTTGCAAAAGATGAATTAAGATAACAACAAGAAGCTCCGTTGCAATTTTTGTTTTCTCCGACTCAATGGGAAACATTGAGCGTAAAAATGGCATAGCAAAAAAAGTTTGTAGAAGAATTTGCTACCATTATGCTAACGCGCGACTACAAAGCCTTGCAAACATTGTGCATGCACACATTGACAGAGAGATGAGCGTAGCCGGCGGAAATATTTTGTCTATTTCCAAAAACATTTTCGCTGACTGAAGAATGAGCTTCTCAATTTGTAAAGGATATTTTTGAGAAAGCCGAAGAAGCGCTGTTGGTCCCATTAGGCCGTTTGAGAAGTTACTACAACGCGCCTGGTTCTTCCCATGATACGTGCTTGTTTGCTTGGCCAAAACAGAGAGAAGGCATAGGCTAAGAATCATTGACGTCATTAAAGCAGCAGTCATCACTTTCGGAGACAGCCGCTCTTCAACCATCCAATATGAACTTTTAAGCGCCACAGCTGTCCACTAATAACCGTAGGTATTCACATTTTAAAAGGAGCGTCATACTGTGTGGACACTCAACTGCTTTAGTATATGTAGTTATGGTCAAATTGGATTGACTCGGATGGATAAGACTTTGCTTAAGCTGCTATCCTAATTTGGGCACTGAAGAAGCTTACCGAAAGGCATTGAAGAATAGGCGAGCGAATAAAGAAGGACACCCAAACTCCAGCAGTCAACCTGAACGACTCAACAACTGGATGAAAAGAGATTAAATTGAATACATACCTCCGGACCACGATACGGTATGCCATTGATTATCTCTGGCGAAGCGTAAAGCGGACTGCCGCAAAAGGTGCGCAACATGTCTGTGTCGGAAAAATAGTTGGAAAGACCAAAGTCGGCAATCTGCAAGTGCTCAACGTCGTAGGCAGAGCTATTTCATTGATGCAACGTGTACGCACCTTTGCGTTCATCTTCTTGTCAAGCAAAATGTTTTCCAACTTCAAGTCTCTATGAGTAACATGGTTCTAAAATGTAAAAAAAAAACAGATGATTAACAATAGTGCAGATGTGTTCACCTTATGGCAGAAGTAGACAGCCGATACAATTTGCCGGAATGTACGCCGAACTTCAGCTTCCGATAGGGGACCAAAATTGTTCACGTAATCGTACAGTTCGCCGCCGCTGGCATACTCCATAACGATCACTATCTTTTCGTCATTTTCGAAAACTGTACTTGGAAACAAAAAGTCAAATGGAGTTCCGACAGCCCAACGGGCCTTACCTTCTTTGATTTCAATAATGTTTGGATGACGCAGGGCCGACATGATGCGAATTTCCCGCTTGATTCTGAGCAAATCTTGGGCATTTTCAATGGCGAACTTTTTGATTATTTTAATGGCAACCTGTCGTTGGAGCGTAGTCGTTAGGAAGCGCGTCAACTTCATTTAAAGTAGTGAGCAGCTGTATGGGCGCTGTCCCACTAAAATGCTGATTGCCCATAGAGCGCACGTTAGCCTGGAGCCCACTTTTTTCCTCCCTTCACCGACGGAAAACATAACCGTCGGGTGAATTGATCATTTAGGCGCATTTGCAAGGGCGGTTCGTGTTGGGAAGTTGTGCAAAAAAGATTCAATGTCCCGACGGATGATTCACCTTCGAGGGATTGCTACTAATGGTGATGGCTGTCTACAGTTGTTGCCCGAAGGCGCAGCCCATTGAATGCTCCCTTTTGCCCTAATTAAATGTACTCTCAATGCTAGCAGATTTGGGCCCGTAGGACACACAATGGCTGTACTTTTGTTAGCTATATACAATGGGGCGCATCGCGCCCGCATTGGTGGCTTATAGTCGATTTCTTTTTGGGAGTGTTTGAAGAAAGACGGAAGTCGGTATCAGTCCCGCTGGATCATAAGAAATGAGAAAAAACAAGTAACTACATCCTGGCACGACTCAGTAATTCGTCCATTGGTCGTTTAGCAAAGCATATGTGCTCGTAATAAAAGGTAAATGGCCGCCTGGTCGACTAACAAAAAGGCAACGTAACATTGGAGCCAACCCTGTGTCTCTACAGTTAATGCCGTCTTCAACAAGGAATAGAAAGAAAGAAGACAGGACCGGTTTTCAGCTGACGTTTGTCAATAAGGAAAGAGATCTTACCTGCTCTCCGGTGCGATGGTCAATAGCTAAGGATACTTTCCCGTAGGTTCCGGATCCGAGTTTACGAACAATTTCGAAGCGTTGCTTTGAGCCGCTACGTTTCAATGGTCTGGTCGATTCGGGCTGACCAGTCGCATGATCGCCACTTGATTGGGTGCCATGCAATGTGGACCCAGTTGTTGTCGCAGTCGAAGCGGCATTGTACCTTGGGTTGCCAATGGTCATTGCTGCTGCAAGGTTCGAAGCGAGAAGACAAGGAAGAGCAGCAAGCAACAGCTTAACCCAGTCTGCAAGTCATGCGGCAATAGCAGCAACTGGTTTCCAGTATAGAACAGCCGTTAGGCATCGCCCTTAGATGCTCAAAGTTCCGCCCGGGCCTGCACCGCCCATCAGTTGAATGACGTCTACGTGCGATCAGGTGTTCAAGGCCGTATATAATCCGTATGATTTGGCATTTTGTCCGTGTACAACTAAACCAGGCGTACGGAGGCTGTATGGGCGCTCGTCGAGTGCATGTGGAAGTACTGATGAGTTGGTTTGCGCCTCGCAGCCTACTGGCTGACTGAAGAGACGACGAGGAGAACGGCCAACGCAACGACAGGCGAAACGGCTGCGTAGGACTTGATTTCAACGCATTGCAACTTGGCAAGTTCCTGTGAAAGCCGCGTCTAGTAGGCAACCGTCTGACTCAACGGCAGCTGATACCCTCGTGTCACTCCTTCGGGCGGCAGCGATGGAGGAAGCTTACTCCAAACTGCTCAGTCACACACCGACGATGACACGAATCAAGTTGAGCGCCACCATTCTCCCGAGAGCCATTTTAAGCCTACGAACAGATTGGGTGGGCCTACTAAGCGCGCAACTCTTTCTTGGACGCATGAACGTCCGTACATACGATAAGAGTTGAGAAACTGAAACAACCGACGCCCGTGGGAAATTTTTAACGGTTGCTTTAGCCGCTACAGTGTGTCTTCCCTTTTAGACAGTGCCTAACCGATATCAAAGTTGAAACTTTCAACTTTAGCTACCGTAATAAATGAAGCGTAGGTTTGTATGTACCCTCGAAATTTATATAGTAATTCTTCGCTCCGCGACGATTGTTCTTGCCGGCGTAGCGAGCGCAAAGCGGGCAGGGAATGCCCAAAAAAGGTGTATTTAACTGACAGGCTCTTTGCAAGGGGGTTTGGGCGGAAAAAAGTGAAAATAATCAGATTATTCATTGGCGCCTGAATTTCGGCGCGCAGCTTCTTCCAGCTGGCATTCTTGGAATGGTTTTGGAAAGCAGGCGCAGCTTCCGACGCAGCGACAATTGATTCACGCTGCGCTGCATGGGCGAGCGACTTTTCGCGCGCTGGTTCCGTGGAACCTATTCGTCAGCTGCGTCGGTGAGCCTCGTGTCCTTCTTGCTTTATGTAGTTGATTGGCCGCTGATGGAGGAGGCGTTTAGGGCTTCCAGATTGTGGTTCTAAGGGACTTTTGTCACTTTGATTGGTTGTCCAACAGAAGGGCAGTTCAAGAGGAGATTAGCCATGCAAGTTATCATTGCGTTGAGGTTTGCTCATTTCTGATCCACTATTATCAACTGTCGCATCTCCGCGGAGAGTCACCTTTCGGCTTGAACTCTCGCTGCTCGTCGTCCATCAGCCGTTTCATGAATCGATCAATTTTTCTGCGTACAATGCAATTGGCATGCCAATGGACGGAAAAGCCTCCAAGGCTCCTTTCAATGGTTTTCTGTCGGTCAACTTTGCGCGCCGAACGGTCGGCAAGCATTTTGGGCCCATTTGGGCAACTCTAATCGATCGGATAAAGGTTGGGCTTACTTTGACCGCGCAGTGGCGGGTCAAAATGTTTTTCAAATTGGATTTTGTTACCAGGGCGACAACTAAACTAGGAAGTGGCGCTCGCGAGGGAGTGCCCCACCTTTTGGCGCGTTGCCGTAACTATGGCAGTTAAGGTTGACGAGGCAATGGCAGTTTTTTCGTTCGCGCTCATTTTTGGTCACACTTTGGTTGGACGAATTTGATTTGTCCTTTTCGCTTGAACACACTTTCGCGCTAGTTAAGCTCTTATTTTTGACAAAGAAAAGGCGCGCGACCAATTGCAAGGAGTCGTTCGACCGACGGAAGGTGATGGCATTGCCAATTTTTTTTTCAGCGGCACTTCGGGGTTGCACAACTCGCTTGGCGCGGGTCCTCCTCCACTGGTGTTGCGCGCGATCGATTCCCTAACACCTGACAATCAACAATTCGACAACGATTCTCCCAGCTACAGTATATTGCTTTATTATATTGCGGATATGCTTTGCAACGCCCTGCTTGCGGGCCATTCCGTCGTGGCGGTTTGAATGGTGACTTGCCAAAACGGTGTCAGGGAAAGGGAAAAAATGGCAGGTAAGCAATTTGCCCGTGTGAACAGCCGTAAAGTTGCTTCGCGTTAGTTGAACGTCCCTTCAGCACCTCGGCATATCCCGTACCTTGTTTGTTCCCTAAGGGCCCAAGTTTTTGCAGGCAAAATGACCTCGGCGCATGGCGAGCTGGTGGGAAGTTAGGGATTTTACTCTTCTTGTCGATGGCTTCTGGCGACGTTGCCGATTTTGGTAGGCGATTCTTTATTATGAGCACTCTCTATGTCCGTTCGTCTTTCAGAATATGCTAAGAGCTCTGGCAATGAGGACGGGGCTTTGGGCCAGAGCATTTCGGGCAATGAGGCTGTCGCCCTTCTGCAAAATGCTGAACAGCGTCCCAGCAGGGCTGACCTTTGGCAGCAAACGTTGCAGGTGAGAGTTCGGCTTCCCGCCGACCTTTTGGCCATTCTCCCTTTGAATAATGACGTACGTACCTTTAAAGGCTGCCGTTGCCGCCTCATCGCAGGGCAATGGTGGCGCCAAGAAGCGGCAGCAACAACGCAAGATGCCACGCTCCGTACAGCAGGAACGACCGGAGCGTTCCTTAATGTGCCTTGGGCTGAAGAATCCCGTTCGCAAGTTATGCATTGGTATAGTGGAGTGGAAGTAAGTTGTCACTTTCCCTTTGGCAATTGCTTAAGGTTGGCGCGACGTTTAGGCCTTTTGAATGGCTTATCCTGTGCATGATATGTGCCAATTGTATCGCCCTGGCTGTATACCAGCCTTATCCTGCTCACGATTCGGATAGGAAGAATGCCGTTTTAGTAAGTACTACAATTTTCATTCACTCTTCCATCGGGTACGCGTCCGTAACGCCCTATTCTATTGAGAGCCTTTTGTTTCAAAAGCGCGGCTGCTCTTCTCTTTTGTTGACTTAAAAGCTAGATTTTCAGGCAGCATATAAAAAGAGCTCAACTTTCCTTTGGCTGTTTGTTTGCTTAGTTCACCCCAAGGCGCAGAGGCATCTCTTCGTCGTTGGGCTTAATCATGTCACGTCTTCTTGCATTGTAATCGTATTTACCAATCGGCAAGAATGAATGTGGGCTGCTGACTGCGCCCCCACGTCTATTACCAGCCTTATTCTATCGTCTTGTGTGTTAGGCGGCGAGGGCGTTCTCTCTTTTTTCTTTCATTTGTTTTTTTTTATCAACGAAATACAGACTGCCAATAGGGAGGGATGACCGGTTTTTGCCTTATTCAAATTTAAGCATCACAAATTCTATTGATTGGTATCGCTTCGGCTATGCATTCCCTTGGTTCCACTTCGTTCCTCTTTGCTCCTTTGGTAGGCCGTGATCGATTGTCGTATTCGAGTTAGGCAATACCATGCCGATGTTTTTGCTTGTCGGCGCGGCTATATAAAGGGCTTTGAAGTCGACAGCCTTTCGCCCATAACAACCACCCGAAAGTGCAAACGCAAATGCGTAATGAGTCCGAAAGTATTGCCGCAAAAGCATATAAATATATATATATATACGACATGTATTTCTTTCGGTTAGTTGGTAAGCGTAGGAATGTGTATCAGTTCTTGAAGAAAGCCGATGGAATCTGATTGGATGCGTTTTGCTGCACCAACTGCCAATCGATAGTGGCTCGAAGTTTATGCTTTTCTTACCTGGTCAGCAAATGCAGTTAAACGCTTAGGCAATGTGCTGCGCCATTATGCTGGTCGCGTAATGTAAAAGTTTTCCGAGAACTTGAACGTAGTTGACAATAGCTTTAGCAATGCGTTAGTGTGGGCGACCAATTATCTTAGAAAATTGATTATTTTGTCATTGGTTTTGCTTTTGGCCGCGCTGCATCGATTCTCTGTGTTGCTATCGAATTGTTCCGACTTTGCATTACAAGCTCGTCCAATGGCATTGCAAGTATGCAACAGCCGACTTAGCGTTATTCCAAAACTAATAAACCGGTTGTATCAATTTTCATTTAAACTAAGCGGACGAGTCCTAAGGCAAACTATTCCGCCTTGGGCGCATAGTACGCTAAGTCGCTTCCAGCTTTTGGAATTCTTTATTTCCAACGAGAGAAGTCAAAGTCAATTGTTCGTCCGATGATCAGCAGTCGGTGGTCATCACTGTCAGTTGGGATATGTCTTATTCAAAAATAGGTTGTTGTCAAGAAAATTGAACGCCCCACGCCATAGGCGGAGTAAAGAAAGTTTTTTCAACGATATTTTTTGGCGGGAAATAAATCGGTTGTCGCAACGGAGCTTTGCTTAAGCGGAACGATTCAAGTTCCAAGGTCGAAATTGAAAGCGCCAACGGCATTTCCATTCATTTCCTTTGCTCCGTCGGACATTCGGACAATTTGTTCGTGTTTTACTGTCGGCCGTTTGATTTTCAAGTACAATGCATAGGATGGTGGCGACTCGTTCTGTTGTAAATCATATTTTCTCCTCTGCTGCAGTTTGAACGCGTCCGAATAGTGAAAAGTCGCCCGCAATCGTAGTTGCGCAATCGTTTCGCGTGATTTGTTGAGTTCCCTATTTTGTTATTTTTCTTTTTCTTAATGTGCATCAACCGAAACGGTCTTCGAAGCTCTTGTTTACGCCAGTTCGTGGTTTCGCAGATTTTCAACGTTTCTCCATCAAGGCAGCACCCTAAAAAGGGAATACACGTCATGAGCTGCAAAGCTATAGGAACTGTCCTCCTGTTGCACGGTGAACCAGTCCTTGTATCGTCACTTCAAAGTCTCAGAACAATGAACACGACTTTTTATTCGATAGCGAATGAGTCATGCACGCGTATGCTGAAAAAATAAAGTATGCGCAGGCGGCTACTGCTTATTTCTTTATCTTGAATTCCGGAATCTCGGGTTCTTCAAAATCCGTAACTTTTGAGCGCTGAGATGACGTCACAAGTTCTAAATGTCACGGGTGACCTCACGTGACGGTTGAAGATGACATTTCGGTTTACAATGTCAAAGGTGCTCCCAAGGAGATGATTGCCGTTGACGAAGTAGACTGCCAAAGGGAATGCCTCCTCAGCTTTAGAGTATTCACTCTCTAATTAGTAGGCAGTTAAAAATATTTTATACAGTTGGTTTCATTCTGTCTGTGTAAAATGCTTATGAATGACAATTAAGTTACGTGCTTAGGCTTAAGTCAGTCCAATGCCCAACTTTAGCTTTACTTATCCGCCGACGTTCCAAAAATCTGGGATAAGTCTGGTCTTGAGCGTTTAGTTTCGTTTAACGGGCTCGCAAGTCTTCATTAGCTATAAGGAGGCGTCCCCTTGAACGATTGTGCAAATTTGGATCGAGCGAAGGTGATTGGATAAAAATGGAAACAGTTATCTTTATCACAGCCATAGTGAAGCGCGAAAGCTTGGCTAAGGTTGACAATTTCATTAGCATTAGCTGCCATTAAGCTCAGAGTGATGAATGACCGATTGGTGTAAAAAACGCGCGGCATTCTAACTCACTTGTGCAATTACTCGTGTCGCTACTAATGACGTAGCGATTCCGCAAACCGACTAAGGGCAGCCGGTCGTTAAGGCCAAAAATGGCAAGTTCATTCAGCCAACCTTCAACGTAGAATGTATAGTTTTCAGCTTTTCATTGAGAGTACAGTTTCGGCGAAGAATGAGCGCCTTACCATGTTAGCTTTGTTGGAGCTGTTTTGGAGGTCAAAAAGTTTAAATTGTTATATAGTTTATGTGTTTACTTTGTCGCGACGTGCCACGACGTTTAAGCACAAAGTAATGGCCATTGAAGAGCAATAGACGAGNGCTTAACGAGGCGGATGAGTGGGCCTCCTTTGGTTCCGTTGACTTCGTTTTGCTGCCTAATTTGTTTAGATGAAATATTGAACGCGTTCTCCCTTTTTCGATGGCAGTTCGCTAACGCGGCCTTTCATTAATCGCGTTTAATTTTTTGGCCGGCGCGAATTGCTTAAAGTGCATTCTTTAAGCAATTTGTCAAAGTAGGCGAACACTCTGCCGATCAATGATCTTTTTTGCCTTCAACTCTGAAAGTTACGCGAAGTCCGTACGCTTATGGTCCGTGCCCGGATCGCATTTGCATACGCCAATAGTATTGTCAATTGGGTGTCTGTCTTGACCATTGTTATTACAATCCTTACGAGTAGCAGTTCGTTAGGCGCAAATTTTGCTTATACCGAAATCGTAGGAACATATTGATCTTTCCAAACTCCTCTACTGGAAATTTGCTTGTTAAAACGATTTAGCCAACTTACTCAAAGCTTTTCGTCGCCTTTGCTCGGAAATCAATTGAAATTTACCATTCTGCTGATTTCATTCAAACCGATGCCCGGTGTTGTTGAATAATGAAAGTTGGCCGATGCTTCTATTATTCACTTGTGTACCCAAAAGCTGCCTTTGCAAATGGGCCAATGACTGCTGCCCAAAATTATTGTCACTTCTTTACGCAGCGATATGACCGCGTAAAATTTGGTTCAAACAATGGGCGCGGATGGTTTTATGAATGGGCTAATTACATGAATGAACTTGCGCTGAAAAATTGAACCCATTCATATTATTAGGCACTGAACGAAGACAGAGTGTGATAGTGGTGCTTCTTTTTCTTAAGTATGAAGCACACGTCGTGGCCATTGTGGGGCTATTGTTCTCCCATTGATATGAACACTCATCAATGGGAGCAGAGCTGTACTCGAATAAAAATCTAATTTTTTCACACACCTCCGTAAAGCGTAATAAGTAGCCGCGTACTGAACTGACTCAATAGTATTAATAACTTCTAAACGATCATCAATGGAGAACAAAGCTGCAATTGAAAATATTACTTTTGTTCACAGGCGCGTAAAGTTCCATATTTTGTTACGGAGCCATACCGGGGACAACGAAGCCGCAAATGGGAGGCCGTTGGTCCATAAATGGCTAAGCAACAAACGACCCCTACTCCCTAACAAAATACAAAAGCCTTTTTTGGGCGTGTATTGTTTTTCGTCAAGCAGGCTACTACTTGCAGCAAGTTAGTGGCGCTCAAGCGTGACGAGCCTAACGGTTGCCCTAATTAGGAAGTGTTTATTCCGTCCGTTTTTTTGAAAAGCGTAATTTTGAAATCTAAAGTCATTTTACGCTTTCAGGAGCAAGTTGAATACATATTCATCATTGTATTCACAATTGAATGTATAATGAAAGTGATTGCAAATGGTTTTTTATTTCACCCTGGTGCTTACTTGCGCAACGGATGGAACCTGTTAGACTTTCTCATAGTCGTAATTGGGTAGGTACATCATCTTTGTTTTTTTTTGTTATTTTTAAAATTAGGCGCGAAAGAGCGTTGTTTCAATTTCCCGCTCTTTTTTAAGGCTTGTCAGCACCGCTTTGTCGACGTTAAACATACACGGATTCGATGTCAAAGCTCTGCGAGCCTTTCGTGTATTGCGTCCATTGCGTCTAGTCAGTGGTGTACCTAGTAAAGCTTCATGAACCGTTGCTCTCCATACGCAAGATACAGTAACGAGTTGGATTTTCAGGTCTTCAGGTCGTTTTGAATTCTATCCTGCGTGCCATGGTGCCTTTATTTCATATTGCCCTCTTGGTCCTTTTTGTTATAATAATTTACGCAATAATTGGCTTGGAATTGTTTTGCGGGAAACTGCACAAGGCATGCGTTGATTTTACCACAGGTATATGGATGATCGTAATTTTAGGATGTTATGATCAATTGACTTTTTAGGCGACCTCGTGGCCGATCCGAGCCCATGCGGTGAGAGTGAAACGAGCTTTCACTGCGATCGGTCGAAGAACCTCATTTGCACGGAAAACCATACTTGGCCAGGCCCCAACGATGGCATCACTAACTTTGACAATTTTGGTTTGGCCATGCTGACCGTTTTTCAGTGCATATCTCTTGAAGGATGGACGGACGTCATGTATTGGGTAGGATGAAAGCTTATTGGCGGACACTTCAATAGTCAATTGAAACACTGAATAGGTCAACGATTCCGTCGGTCGTGAATGGCCATGGGTATACTTCATTACGTTGGTCATTCTTGGCTCCTTCTTCGTTCTCAACCTCGTTCTGGGTGTTCTAAGCGGGTTTGCATACACTTTTGAATAGTCTCTTAAAACGCGGCGATGTCCCTTTCTGTTTAAGCGAGTTTTCCAAGGAACGTGAAAAAGCTCGCGCTCGCGGTCTATTTCAAAAGTTTCGCGAAAAGCAGCAGCTCGACGACGACACAAAGGGTTACCTGGATTGGATAACTCAAGCTGGTTAATATACATACGCAAATTTTTACATAACTTAAGCGCTTATCGTTAACAGAGGACATCGACATGGTGGGCGAAGAGGAGGAGGCCGAAGCGGCCGATCGCGAAGGTTGTCGATGGCCGTATTTGGTCTCTTGAATTCCCCCGTTTGCACTCCTTTAGAATTTGCCGAAGGCGAAACCGGCGAGGAAGTTTTGAAGGAGGAATTTCAAAGACAAAATTGGTTTTCCAAGCGACTGAAACGATTGAAAAAGTTGAACAGGCGATGTCGTCGCTGTTGCCGTCGAATCGTCAAATGTCAAGCGTTCTATTGGCTTGTTATTGTACTTGTATTCTTGAATACGATGGTTCTCACTTCGGAGCATTACGGTCAGCCGGAATGGCTCGATCGCTTTCAAGGTGGGCGCCAACAGAAATCGGTACAGCCAAAATGAAATTTCAAATTTTTTGCAGACGTTGCCAATCTCTGCTTCGTTATATTGTTTACGTTGGAGATGTTTTTGAAAATGTATTCGCTCGGCTTTGTCAACTACTTTGTCGCTCTGTTCAACCGATTCGACTGTTTCGTCGTTGTCAGCTCCATAGTGGAGTTCGCCCTAACATCGGCGGGTCTTATGAAGCCGTTGGGTGTATCGGTGCTCCGTTCGGCGAGGCTGCTTAGGATTTTCAAAGTGACCAGGTCGATTGACGTCGTCTTCTTTTTATGCAAATTTTCAAATCAAACCATATTTGTTGCAGGTATTGGAATTCGCTTCGAAATTTGGTCGCGTCGCTGCTGAACTCTCTGCGCTCCATTGCCTCCTTGTTGCTTTTGCTGTTTCTGTTCATCGTCATCTTTGCCTTGTTGGGAATGCAAGTGTTCGGCGGCAAATTCAACCTGATCAATCCGCACGCCGTCAAGCCGAGAGCCAACTTTGACACGGTCGTTCAAGCTTTGCTCACCGTCTTTCAGGTATTGTTCAAGTTGATGACGTGGCAGTTGAATTTAGCTACTTGGTCCATTCATCAATGACAGATACTAACCGGAGAGGATTGGAATGCCGTTATGTACAATGGCATTGAAGCTTTTGGCGGTGTTCACTCGATTGGCGTCATTGTTTGCATCTACTTCATTGTCTTATTCATTTGCGGCAACTACATATTGTTGAATGTCTTCTTGGCTATTGCCGTTGACAATTTGGCCGATGCGGAGTCGCTGACCGCTGCGGAAAAGGAGGACGATGAAAATAGAAGAGCCGCAAGTGGCGAAGACCAAATTGACGAATCGCTTGAAAAAGTTCAAGCGGACAATGCTATGTAGAAAATTTGAATTGTTTACCGTGCGTTCATTTTGTTCATTCAGCTTTATGGATTCATTCACGGCAACCGAAACCGAAAAGCTGCCCATTGATAAGAGCGGTAAGCGAGCGCGATCCAGCGTGTGCGTGCGTAGTCTCATTCATAACAAAGACGGTGTGCCCTTAGACGCGAACGCAGTGACGAATGGTGTATCGGCAGAGGAGCCGGCTGAATCGGATGAAGGCGAACAAGAGTTTCCTGTCACTGCTCGACCGTGTCGTTTATCCGATTTGAACATTCCGAAAAAGACGAAACCAATTCCTAAGGCTTCTTCGCTGTTCATCTTTTCTTCCACCAATCCGTACGTCGGAAAAACGTACTCTCGTTGGCTAATGCTTTTGTTTTAGCATTCGCCTGCTGTGCAATCGAATCATTAATCATTCATACTTTACCAATGCGGTTTTGGTGTGCATTTTGGTGTCGAGCGCAATGCTGGCCGCCGAGGACCCACTTCAAGCGAGATCCTTTCGAAACCAGGTCGATCCGTCAGCCTTACGTGGTTGTATGTGTACAGATATTTAAAATATTTTAGATTCTTAACTACTTTGACTACTTCTTCACTACGGTGTTCACCATTGAAATATCTCTAAAGGTGAACATGAATGGATGGCCTTTTTTGCCCATTATAGACGGCGTCAATTCGTTAGGTGCTCACCTATGGTCTCATTTTGCACAAGGGTTCCTTTTGTCGCAATGCGTTCAACCTGCTCGACGTACTGGTTGTTGGCGTGTCGTTGACCTCCTTCGGATTGGAGTAAGTCATTGGATATTTGCATATTTTCACTATACGCTTCCGTGAGCTTTTCAGAAGCGGCGCCATAAGTGTTGTTAAAATTCTTCGCGTTCTTCGAGTACTACGACCGTTGAGGGCAATCAATCGCGCCAAAGGCCTCAAGGTATGCTGCTCGACGCGTGCTTTGAATGCCTTACCGTTGGAATGCTTGAATGTTTTCTTCTTTTTCCAATTTTTTAGCATGTAGTCCAATGCGTCATTGTTGCCCTGAAGACGATTGGAAATATTATGCTCGTCACGTTCATGCTGGAATTCATGTTCGCCATTATCGGCGTGCAAATTTTCAAGGGCACCTTCTTCAGATGCTCCGACCCGTCCTTGATCACTCCTCAGGAGTGCAAGTAAGTTTAACTTAAAACTTTTCGCGCGCTTTTTAGAGTTTGCGAAGCTGGGTGCAGTTTGTCTATGTTTAAAAACAGTTCTTTGTAGGCTAATTTTGCAAGGTAGGAATGTTGGATGCTTTAATGATATGCAAATATTGGTTATACCACTCGGTACAGTTGCCAACGATAAACGTAATGATAAGTTTGACGGTTGAATGATGATAACAATGAAGGCTTATGTCATTAGTTTGCGTTCACGTGATTGTCAGGTGGAATAGGTGCATTGCGGAAGAGCATAGATCAGTTAGGACCACTTTAGTAACTTTACGTCGGTGTATATCAAAGTTAGGCCATTTTGTAGGCGAGTTAAGTAGGAGCGAGACGCAACTGTTATGATTTGTGCTTCTTTGCTTCGTGTTTATTCGTTTCACTTGTTGATGAAAGAAGGCAGTTATCTCTGAGCTGAGGTCATTAATGCGCTGCTGCTGTTCACAGCCGGCAGTTGCGAAGATTCATTAATGGGTTCAGTTAGGACTTCCGACACCAACAGTGATTGAATAATGTATTGTGCGTAGCGTACTCTTACTTTTTCCTGATTCATTGGTTTTTAAATTAATCAGTCATTAACAAGTTCGTATTACGCACAACTCTCTCCCTGAAAAATGAATGAATTACCGTATACTGACCCAGCGTCAACTTAGTTCTTGTACTTACAATTAAGTAGCTTCTTTTCAGAGGTACCTTCATTGAATTCGAAGGTGGAGACATTTCAAAACCTGAAGTGAGAATTCGCGAGTGGACCAACTACGACTTCAACTTTGACAATGTGCAAAATGCCATGGTTGCGTTGTTTGTTGTTTCCACGTTCGAAGGTTGGCCCGAGTGAGTGTGTCATTCATTGTGGCAAAGCCCCATTGAGAATTGACGTGTGCGTACGACGCATGCCGTTGCTTTGTTCCATTTTAGCCTGCTTCACGTGGCAATGGATTCGAGCGACGAGAATATCGGACCCCAATACAACGCCAGAATATCGGTGGCATTGTTTTTCATTGCCTTCATAGTGGTCATTGCCTTCTTTATGATGAACATATTCGTCGGTTTTGTCATTGTCACTTTTCAAAACGAAGGCGAGCGGGAATATGAAAATTGCGAGCTTGACAAGAATCAGGTTTGTTCAATTCACTCCAATGTTGTCTATGCGTCGTTGTTTTCTCATTTCCGTTTTGCATTGCATCCGTTGCAGCGTAAATGTATTGAATTTGCGCTTACTGCTAAGCCGCAGCGCAGATACATACCGAAGAATCGGATGCAGTACAAAATTTGGTGGTTTGTCACATCGCAGCCATTTGAATACGCCATTTTCATAATCATCATGCTGAACACGCTAATTTTGGGCATGAAGGTAGGTTCCTTCGCTGACCTTGAATGGAAGCCTTTCTATTTTCTACTTGCGTCGCCGGATGTGTTCCTTTAATGGGGCGCGCAATTTATTCACCATTACCTTTCAGCATTACAAGTCCAGTACGGCTTTCGACGAAACGCTGGACATCCTAAACTTGTTTTTTACCTCAGTTTTCGCCCTCGAATTTGTATGCAAAGTTTTCGCGCTGACATTCAAAGTAAGCCAATACAGTATGCGCAGTGTGTGCCTTCACCCTTAGACTAAGCTGGCACGATGTTACCGCTAAGCAACCATTATATATATATATATAGGCTACTAACAAGAATATATAACGTTTGTTTTTCTTGCTAACCGCATTTCCGAGTGCTCTTGTAGCATCATGCGATGACTCGTACGTTCGACGAAGTTTTGGATACGCTGAATCTAGTCTTTACCGGCATATTTGCTATGGAATTTGTTCTCAAGGTTATGGCCTTTCGATGCAAGGTACAACGGCCGTAGTTGTGTTTTAGTTGTTCTGTGTTGTAGAAGCCGCGTCGCACTTTCAACTCCGCACGAAATCGTTGCGTACTGTCGTCTCTTGTGCTGTGCTGTGCTGCTGCTCGTTCGAAAAGCGATTGCTCTTCCCCGTAGCGAACGTTGCATGTAAATTTTACAAAATAGCCTTTTGCCGATGGCTGCCGAATCGGTCGCGTTTACCTTTTTTTGTCAACTTGTAGAATTACTTCGGTGACGCTTGGAACGTCTTTGATTTTATCATTGTTCTGGGCAGCTTCATCGACATCATATACGGCAAAGTTAGCGTGAGTTGTTTTGATGTTATTTTGAATTTCCAATTGCGGCAGTAACGGTTTGCTTCCTTCAGCCCGGATCCAACATTATAAGCATCAATTTTTTTCGCCTCTTTCGAGTGATGCGTTTGGTCAAACTTCTCAGTCGCGGCGAAGGCATTCGCACTTTGCTTTGGACGTTCATGAAGTCGTTTCAAGTAATGTTCTTTTTTCCATCCGACCATTTGTCACTTAAATATCCGCTTTGCAGGCTCTTCCCTACGTTGCCTTGTTGATTGTTTTGTTGTTTTTTATATACGCAGTTATTGGCATGCAGGTTGGTTGACCATTTTGCATGTCGTCGAACTCTTCTCATGTTTGTGTGTTGTTTTCAGGTTTTCGGCAAGATAGCGATGAGTCCAGGAACGGAGATTCATCGCAACAACAATTTTCAAACGTTTCCCGCGGCCGTCTTGGTGTTGTTCAGGTCGGCAACGGGCGAAGCATGGCAAAAGATAATGCTTTCTTGCGCCAACACGCCCACCGCTATTTGCGACCCGGAATCCGACGACAGTGGACAGCCTTGCGGAAACGATTTTGCATATCCTTACTTCATTTCATTTTTTATGCTTTGCTCCTTTTTGGTAAGCCTAATGATATAGTGTCCTGAAGGCGTTGACGCGTTGTTGCAGATTATCAACTTGTTCGTAGCCGTCATTATGGACAACTTTGACTATTTGACTCGCGATTGGTCCATTCTTGGTCCTCACCATTTGGACGAATTCGTAAGACTTTGGTCAGAGTACGATCCTGACGCAAAGGGAAGAATCAAACATTTGGACGTTGTCACGTTGCTCAGGAAGATATCTCCTCCGTTAGGTTTTGGCAAGTTGTGCCCTCATCGATTGGCATGCAAGGTAAAAATAGCTTTTTCAAATCTGTTTGTAACAAAAAATGACTTGTGCGTCCATTTGCAGCGACTCGTGTCAATGAATATGCCGCTCAATTCGGACGGCACTGTCTGCTTCAATTCGACTCTTTTCGCTTTGGTCAGAACGAATTTAAAAATTTACACTGAAGGTAGGCTGCTGTTGACCGGTGGTTCCGCCGAATTCGCCGCTGCTGTTGTTCACATTGAGTTTTGTCGGGAATTTCAGAAAAGCCTTTTTTATTTTTGAAAAAATCCGACAAGGCAGAATCGCAGAGCTTAGGTAATTTACGGGTGCTGCTTTGCTAAAATGCATTACGCCACGACTGTGCGACTAAGTGTGAAATTGATTGACTCTCTAACAGCATTGAAGCTTTTCGCATGCCGCACGCTGACGTTGGATATCGAAGCCTTCTTGAACGATAGGTTATGACGTGTTTGCGAAGGCAACAGTTTTAACCGTTATTTTTTTTTTAAATCTTAATTGCCGCTTTGAAAGAAGTAATGGCCTTTTGGCCATTCAGCAAAGTTGAACAGTGACGACTAACACTTTTACAAAGTTTTCATTGCCCGCAGCTTGCTTCAATGGGATTCTCCATTTGGTTGTTAATTTGCGCATTTCAGTTTCAAGCAACATAGAAGAAGCGAACGAACAGCTGCGCGCTGTAATCAAACGCATCTGGAAAAGAACGCCTCAAAAGCTGTTGGACGAGGTGGTACCGCCATCAGGAAGTGAGCTGCAATTCTCTTTTGTGTACCTACCCTCATTTTTGCTTACCGTTCTCTTCAGGAGACGATGAAATCACCGTGGGCAAATTCTACGCGACTTACCTAATTCAAGATTACTTTCGGCGTTTCAAAAAGCGAAAAGAGATGGAGCAGAAGGAGTCCCATTCGCAGGGAAATCTTACAATGTCTTTGCAAGTATATGGGGCGATCATTTTATTGACAAATTTTATGCTCTGTCGTAATCTTTGTATAATGCTTTAAGGCTGGTTTGCGCACTTTGCATGAAATTGGACCCGAAATCAAGCGTGCCATATCGGGTAATTTGGAAACCGATTGGAGCAAAGAATTCGAAGAGCCGCAGCATCGGGTATATACGTGTTCAATTTTATTATTGTTCCATTAAGCTGGAAAATGTTCTTTTTTTCTTTCTTTCAGCGAGATCACTCGTTGTTCGGCACGTTGGTTCAAGCGTTGCAGGCTCATTACAAACCGTTCATAGAAAGCGGCACCACCACCAATAACAACGTTTATTCAAAAGTGAATGGCGACTTGAAGTTGGCCAACAGCGGAGTTGGCACTATGAATGACTTGAAAGTACCACCGGTGAGAAGCGACAGAGAAAAGTAAGAACTTTTGCTCTTTGCCCATTCACTTAATGTAGTCAATGAGCTATTATGTAACGGTATGAAAATCTTCACTGCGGCTAAAATTATATTGCTGCGTTTAAAAAGTCAATAAGCAATCAAATGCGCCTTTGCCTGAAGTAAGTTTTAAAATTTGGTCTGTTGAAACGGGTGAATTTTCGAATGTCCGCGTAGCTCCAATAATTGACGCTCTTCATATGGTAAAACCGATGGGCAGAGTTTGCCATTTTTGGTTGGCCGAAATGACGTGGTCGGCATTTTCTATTCTGGCGCCAAAAAGTTTCGCAAAAGGGGATTGTTTTAGTGCTAACTGGATAAACGTGAAATTGGAGTCCATACAAGCATATGTACAGTACGACAAGTTGAAAATTATGCGAACAGTGTTTGCACAATGGTATACGGAAGTGCGACCGTAAAGGTTTATTTAAATTAGCGCAGCTTTTGGGAAACTCCTGTTCCCGTCTGAATTCCGCGCTGAAGAAAGCTGCGTTAATTTAAATAAACCTTTACGGGTCGCATCTCCGTACACCGTCCCGTAGAAAAGGGCTTCATATTCAAGTGCGGCTAAGTTTCCACGGGTATGATTCGAAAATCAATACTGCGCCTTCTGTGGATGCTCAGGTACTTGAAGCCTATTGAAAATACTTGTATTGGTCGCGCGCCAAATTATTCGAATAGGTTGATTTGGTAGTCACTTTTAGACTTGGCAAAACAACGCCTGTTGGAACTTAGTACATCGTTGTGTAGAGTTGGTCCTTTTCCAAAAATAGTATCCCCGTCGGCATATGGAGCACTAAGCAAAGCTTGCAACAATTGATTTATCGACGAAAGCAGCGAAGCCTAAGTCGTGTTTATAAAAACAGAAATAACGCAAATAGTTACGGCAGCTTTAGCCGTATAAAGCCTTTAGAATATTCGGTATACAGTTGATCCGTTATCAGCATAGGCATTTTCCATTCCGAAAGCTCCGAAGCTTTTGGCGGGAAAGTTACCTTAAAATGAAGTTGTACTTGGAAGAGCAGTATTTTTCAGTTTTCGAAAAGTTTGAAATACTTTGTTCTTTGTCTAGCCGAGATGACCGCCGTTCATGTTATTTTGCGCAATGTCGAAATGGGGAGGCAGTAATGGCTTCGGAAAGTCGCTGTTTTGCATATGCACAAAATTGATGTTTTTGTCTTATCATCTTTTAATAGCGTATATCTCTGCCCTACTCGTCCACGACATATCCATTCATGCTTTCGCTGCGCCTATTATCTATAGTAATTAACATTTAATCTGTTGAGCAGCGTTGTTTCAGCGATTGTGCGTATTTACAATTTCGAGCTATAAAGCAGAAGGGCTTTAAAACTCCACTGAATAACTACGGCAGCTTTTCCCGTCGTAAAGTTTATATAAAGTCTGCAGAGCTTTCGAATGAAGTGCGATCCGAAAGCTCTGAAGGCTTTATATATGCTTTCTTTACAGCGGGAAAAGCTGCCGTAGTCATGTTCAATCTGCTCGGAGCAGACTGGCGGTATTACATTTCAAAAGAATGGAAAAGTGAGATAGGATTCCAACTTGGCGCTTCTTGTCCAAATACTATTAGTTTTGTTTTTCAGCTACACATAAACTTGGAAGTTGTCATTGTTAGCATTTTGAACTTTTAGGTTGAGCCTAATGATCACTTTTTACTTGTCGTCTATGTGTATTCATTTAGCGACGTTTGATAGACTGTTCACGTATCTGTTGGAAGGTATAACACCAAGGTGTAACGTTAAGTTGCCTTCGTAGCATATACAGCCATGTTTATGCATGTAAGCGCGCATTTGGTTGTAACGTAGCGAGTTAGCAGTCGAGTCGTTGGGCGTTGGTCCAACAGTTAAGCCATTTTCCTTACACGTTGCGGCGTTGCTAGTTTTTGCGCGCCAAAAAGTTGGACGTGATCAGTCGAAAATGAAATGCGGGTATACGACAAATCATTATTGTTAATTTTGTCGAAATGGGTGAACTTGAGCAGATCGACAGCGATAGGCGCGTATTTGCTCCTAACGACTGGCGAAAGATCATTTCAATTTGCGCTTAAAGCGGCGGATGACCAAGCAAGCGCGCAAGCAAAAGACCTCGATAGGGAACCTCGAAGAAAAATTATTGATGGCGGTTTCATTTAACCGGTTCAAAGAAGACCGCGGAAATTGATCCCAAACGAGATTGAGCAACGTTATCATTTTATACGCCTTATTCAGCGACTACCTTTGTTCCAGTGCTGCCACGGGTGGCGCATAAATTTACTCACTATGACAGCAGCTATGCGTATACTCGTCAGCCGTCAATGCGATAAACAGCAATCGCCCTTCGACTACATCCACTTTAGTATATACAGCAAAGGTTTCTGACGTTTAACTAAACAAGGAGTTGTGGCAGCAAAAGTGGCAGTACAAAATCCGTCACTTTGCGTCTGGCCAGTCTGCTCAGGGAGGAGGGTTAATCGTTTTGCACAGTGATCGTCTTAATTTGTTTTTCCTTTGGCATTTGTGCCTTCACTTAGTAGAGAGCTCACTTTTCAAAGATGTCAAGCGACAAAGTGATGAGTTGGTTTTTTTGCTCGCCATATAGTGTTGGCGTCGTTCTATTGGTCCATTGGTTGATTTAATAGTTGATTGCCTAATTTGGGAAAACGTTCCTCCTAAGCGATTCGCTTGTGTTGGAACGCTTCGCGGGAAGCGCTAACTTTGTGTACGGAGGTTTCCAGATCATAGGTTGTTCACTTATTTCCATTGCAGAACATCTGAGCTGGAATCGGACGAATCCGGCGCGAAGAGGAGACCTCGACGTGGCAGTTCATTCTTTTCCAGTTTTCGTCTTCGTCGTCCATCTCGAATGTCGCCACCTCATGTGTAAGCCTTACTTGTTAGGTATATTTTTAAAAAATGACGTCACGTCGTAATTAACAGAAGCCCTACGGAGTCTCCTTACGAGCACGAGTACGATGATGCGGAAGTAGCCGCAAGGCCGCAAATGCCTGCGCATTATCGCAAGCCGGAATCGAAACCATATCCGCTCAATGTTGTACGACCGCCGATGCCGTGGATGGAGGAGTCAAGAATTCGCTCGAACAGAGGACCAAAGCGTTTACACTTTTCCAACGCCGTCGTAGGATTGCAGAACTTTTTCCCTTCGTTCTCGTCTTCACTGTGCACTTTGTGTTTTGTTAGATTTTGGACGAATCCGATCCGGAGCCGGTTGGTCGTCGTCCAAGCAACATTGTTGACTTGAACGCGTCGTCCGAGGAGGAGTCGAGGTCGCCATCATCGCCTCCCGAAGAATTTCGCGAGGAAGGTGAGAAGAAGTTCGATTTTTCTTTTTCTTAAAATCTTTAATGCACTTTGCCGGCTTGTTCTTGCCGCACAGCTAAGAAGATGATTAGTTGGTAGAAATAATTTATTTAATGCACTAAGCATTAGTAATCCGGTTAAGATGACTCGTCAAAAAGCTCATCCCGTCTCGCTGTCGCGTATTCCGCAATAGTGTATGCTTAAATGTGTGTATCTTTAGTTCTCTGCTCGCTTTGAACGCTTGCTGCCTAATAGTCGTTTCAACTTTGCTTATCTGCTGCAATTGACTCGCAGGTTCATTCATACTGTCGCAGTTTATCTCTCTCTCTCTCTCACATGGGGATGGGGAATGGATGCTTTGATTTTAAGCATAAGCGAAGCAGTTGCATTTTTTTTCTCCGTCACATTTTGTCAAACGATATGGGCAGATACCAGTTAGCTTTGTGCGAGCAGTTTAACCTTCCGTGCGCTTATGAATATTTAGAAAAAATAATGTCATGCATCTTCAAGACAACTTATCCGCGTCGACACGCCTTCTTCGAGTTCTTCAGAATTTACCTTTCCTTTTTTGACGAACACAATGTTCAGTTGGGTATATATATATCGCTTTATTTGGTACTCATGATGACGTCATCTTGCCGACTTCCTGCGTTTATCAATATTCCACTGAGCGCGAAAGCGTAACTAACGGACGAATGAACAATCTATTTGCTGAAGCAAGTGTACTACTTTGCGTAATGAGCTGCCAAAGTTCTGAAACTAACGTGCTCAGCCATTTAACGTTTGGATAGCTGATGAATGAAAAACTAGCGAATGGATACGGTAGTTTTTAAGAGTCGACCATCTAAGCGGAATGAAAGCCAATCGCTTTCGACGATGTTGCAATGAAGCCAAGTCCAAAAAGGGCCACTTTAATGCGTAGCGGTTCATTAATTCAAGGCTGATTGGTAATCAGCTTTCCGCGTGGAAACCGTTGCTCTCGCCACCAGTATTTTGGTCGATTTGCAATTTGAGCTGATAGCTTTCTTTTTTGTTTGGGCGTTTAGGAGTCAATTGCACCATTTCAACTTGGAATGCTTTCATCATTCGTCATGATTAGGCGTCTCGCGCATTCTCGGCTATTAGCACATGCTGATGGTTTAAAGGTTTTTTTCTCAAACTTTAGTTTTTGCCTTTGATGATGGAACCAAGCGCGAATCCCGAAAGCTGAGGCATTTTGAGCTTTCAAGTTAACACGGATAGCAACCATAGTACAGCCATTACGACGGTTACAAAACTATTTGCATTTTTTGTGAAGTAATAGCTCGCTTTGAAAAGGTTGCTCTCCTTTTGAGTACAATTTCATATGGAAGTCTTTAGTAGGATACGGGGACAGATTGGACTATGGAACTTGGAGACCGGCACCAAACGGTCAAGGAGTACGTTTCCCGTCGTCATCGTCACTTCCTTGGCCTCGGCCGGGACCATCAACGCCGAAGCAAAGAAGTTACGCTGACGTTCTTGTCGAGCAGGTTTGTTGTACATTGTTACACTGTATGCTTGCAAATTGTTCTAACCTGTCAGGTGCTCACTAATCGTGGACTTGGTCGGTATACCGATCCGCACCTGATTCGTACTGCTCAGTTGGAAATTGCCGAAGCGTACAACATGACCGAAGAGCAGTTGCAATCGGCGGCGCGTTCAATTGTTCAACAGTCGCCCAAATACTTTGAGCATCTCGGTGGACAAAAGCCCAGCGACATTAAGGATTTCAATCAGTACTCGCAAAGTGCATTGTTCAAACCGCGTTCGGTCAATGAAGACGACATGCCCGGCGGAATGCACGTATTCATGTCGGCCGTGTAATGATGCCGGTTTGCCGCCGAGTGGGGTTTGACTCGCCAACATCGCGTTCAGTAGTCTGCACAGCGGAGCAATCAGTTGGAATCGAAACGATGGCATTCCCTCTCTCCCTGTCTCTCCCTCTCTGTCTGCGTAGGCGGGAACGAGGACGTACGTTTGTTTTGCGTTCTCACTTTTCTTCTCTTATGCAGCTGCACGTCGACTGCGAGCGAAGTAAAATTTGGCCCAAGCGGTCTTCCTTTCTCTCTTGTTGGCCTTTTTTGTCGCTTTCGCTCGTTGGATGACGGCAAGTATGTTTAGCATCACATTACGTTCGATTGAATGGCGCCCTATTGGCTGCCAATGGGGTGTCAAGCTGAAACTGCTAAAACCTTCGATTCTCTGTCGTTTGTTTAGTTATGTTGAAACACTGACCGTAGAATATGTTGACAATATCCGAAGCCCGCAAAGGTATGTGCCTGACTTCAAGGTTATTACTCGCACTTAATTAGTTCCCATTTTAGTTGGAAATGCGCCTAAGCGCCTCGTGCTTCCATCGGCCGTTACTTGAAGACATGCAGAGTGACCGCTGACAGTTGGCTATACCTTTTTGTGTAGATGTTTTTGGTTTATATTCAACTGCTTTTCGTACCTGATGGAACTATGGCCATAATCCTTCGTATTGATCATCATTGGTAAGCAACGAGTTTTGGACACCTTAAAAGGAAAACACGATTGATGATGTTCCATTGGAATGCACCAATGGCCAGCCAATCCATTAAACTTTCATATTAGCAATTTTTCCTTTAGACGGCATAGGGCAGGTCAGCTGTTAGCGCGTTAGCAGATGCCACTTTATGATTGTTGTGACTCATCCCATTCATCAGTTCAACAAAGCTTCAAAGAAGAAATTGACGAAGCGATAATGAACTTTATCTATGTTGTTGAACAGCTGTTGTCATGTGGCGTTGTACGCTGTGCGGAACGCCGCATGAGCAACTTCATTCAAAGAGACTTTTCTCTATGGCGAAGTTCGATCCGTTCGGTTTCGTCCTTTTTGCCCTTTTGGTTGCGGCATATTCGTCAGGCAGCGATCCAATTCTGCTTCAATTGGTAAGAACAATATTCAACAGCGAATATACGCGCGGCTAAACGTGACCGTTTCAACGATTTGTAGTTGCAAGCAGAAGCGGATGCAACTCCCGCCAATGGTTTGTTCCAAATTTCTGACAATGAAATGGGCACTCGATTCCCTGTCGGTTTTGGTCAGCTTACCGTTGTAATTATGTTCATTTGTTCCATTGCAAAAACTTTTCCTAAAGCCTAATCTATTCGCAGTATGGTTGCAACTTGTCCTACACTTTTGGCCTTTATGTAAGAGATACATACGGTAGACTTGTTCATCCTTCCTACATTGCGTCTGAGGTATGCTCCATGCGGATGTTGCAATGCATAATTATGTCCTTCTTTGCTTAAGATATACGTACGTTCCTTGGACAAGGATGCCTCCATTTCAACCGCTCTGTGTTTTCTGCAAGGGCTTTACGTATGTTTGCAATGCAATCCTGCTTGCCTTCGGACGGGCATTCCAGTTCACACTGAATCAATGGACAGAGACTTTGTAGGTTTACCTTTTTGGCGGGTCATTCTAAATCTGAAAAAAATCTGTACAAACAGCTTAGGATTGCATATGTCGCTTTCAGTACAGTCGGTTTAATAATCATGAATTGATTGTTAGTAGTTGTTTACTTTTTAAGTGTTAAATTCAAAAGTTTGTTTACTCGGCTGAATAGTTGCAGCCCACATATAAGCTTTTTCTTATCAGCGCGCAGGGGGCGTAACAGTCGCTTTCTTTTTTTGAATAATCATTAGTTTCAGCTTCTGAACTGCAGAGCCAATTGTCCCGTGTACAAGTCGCTTTACAATCGTCAAAGTGGAGAAGCCGTTAAACAACTTCGGAAGGAGTACAACAGCGTGTTCGAAAAGTTGAAGCCGTTTCAAACGAACAAAACGGTGCCGGTCAGTTTTAGACGGCTACAAGACGTCCACGCGACGATAAGTTCCCGCGTTAATCTTGGCCTTCGATTGCAACTACAATTGACCAATCGATATCCCGGTGGTCAGTCTGGATTTATTGGAGCCGTCAGACGTTTGGACAACCTTACGACCTACTTGGAATACAATACATTACAGAAGGCGAGACTGAAAGCAGGTTAGTCCCTGTTTTGGCGGCTTCTCAAAGGCTGTTGTTCATATACGCTATTTGGTTGTACGCGTGCAAAGACGCTCCATTTACCGCTGCTTATAGGCTACCTAATTGGCACCATATTGAATAATATGGAAATGAAGGTTAAGGACGTCCCGGAAGCATCTCGGAAGCTTTTTCATTACGTTACGGTATGAGTGAATTTAAATTTGCCAATTTTTATCCATTCGCTTTTTAGGAGAGACGATGCTTAGTTGGCTTCCTTGCAGCGTTGAACATAAGCGCGAGAATTCCCGAACAAGACTTTGCCATCGGCTTTGAGCTGTTGCCGCTTCGTACCGAATATGAAGTTAAGATTTTTGTGCACGATGTGCGCACCGGAATTCGTAATTTCGTGTTTATGCCTTCATGCGGCGTTCGTGTCTGTCCGCTTTCCATTTTTAAACATGTTCTTTCTTCCGTCAGTTTATATCCGCTGAAGAAGCGACACAAAGCGTGCAGTTAGCCAATAGTTTTCTACTTGCTTTGATGTTGCCGTCATATTGAAATTCAAATGTGATCAGTTCGCTAAGTGCTGTTCAGGTTGCTTAGAATCAACAGCGATCGATATCCTTTTGCTTATTCGTATGTGCAATTTTTGTACTTTCTCGATTAGTTGCTATTTAAAGCAGTTATTTGTTAGGTTAGAAATGTTCTGGAATTCTGCGACGAAATTTATGGTACTTTCATTAACATTGAAACTCATTAGAACGCGCTTTAGCGCGTTAGTACGCGTCGAAAGCTCAGTTTCAGTGATGCGCTGCGGTATACTTTCGAAAATGTAATACATCATGCGCATATAATTTCTTACTGCGGCCGCATAAAAATGCGCTGTGGTAATTTTTCCCTATTCAACGCAGTGGTCACGAGTGAAAACGAAGCTTTCAAGTAGAACCTGCAAATCATTACCAGTTCGAAAGTTAATCTAACCTGTGAATCAGTATACGGTAACAAACATGTGCGAAGCTGCTCCTTTTAATGAATCCTCGTGTGAAATCGATTTCACGGCATCTTTATGCTGTATATTTTTGCACGCTATCCAAAGAAAGTGAAGTAGGAATAGCCCGTGGCGGGAAGGGAAGAAGGTGGCTGCCGTGGGTATACGGGTTGAAAGCTAGTGCTTAGCTCCTAACGGGAATAGGTGGCCACCAGCGAGTGCGTACATTAATTTTTTAATAACGAAGGGAAATCCTGTCTTTTATATGTGCAGCCAAGCTATTCGCCTGCATTGAATTGAGCAAGCGACGAGTCAATTAATTTTGAACGTCAGGTGCTGCAAGCGTTCGTTTTTCGGATTTCCAATTTACTGATGAGATTACAAACGCTCAGCATGCAATTTAACGTTCATTATAAAAGCAGCATGCGTCCGCTGTGTAATTGCACCTACATAACACCTTGCTGATCAAAAATAGGCTACTGTAGTCACGTCCTGGTGGCAGTGAGTGAGTGTAGAGTGCATTTTGGTGAGTAGTTGTAGCTCCGCGTCCTGTGCTATCTCCGTACCTGATGCAAAACTTGGATTTGATGTTACGTTTTCTTTTAAAGTGCTCTTATGTCCAATGCAAAGTTGCCGGTTGCCAAAGGTTGTCTGCCAAAACCGAATGGACGTTTAGTGAGAGCCGTCGTTTGGAATCCTCCTGTTGAATCGATGAATTGTTCCGATGATAAAAACGTTGTGGCGCTTTCCTCGCCTGCGTCTTCTTTGCTGTTAATTCCGTGCGTGCCTACCGTACCGACAAAGAGTCAAAGTCCACCTGTACAAAGGAGATGCATGCGGATGCGCAAAATCGCAACGTACACCAATGGGGAAAGGTTATCTTCTTGTCTGGAGGATAAAGTTAAAAAATTGGAGGCGGAGCTTCAGAAGCTTAGAGCGGAGAATAGGAGGCTCCAAATGGAACTGCAAAGGGTGTCCAACGTGCAGGAACCGATAAACATGGAAGCGGACGACGTTTGCCATCCGTTCTCCGACAAGTATGATTTGTCGTTAGCAGGTCAGTTGGATTTTTCAGACGACTTTTTCCATTGTTTAATGAAAAAGGCGAATAATGTTGTAGAGCTTTCAGTCTGTTGTTTCTTGTGTTTGCTGCTTGTTTGCCGAGTTATTCAGCCTCGACCCGTTGAAAGTTTTGACGAAGAGTTTCGCCGGACAGGGAAAAAGCGGGTGGCCGTTACTCAACGCGGTTGCAATCTGCGTTTACCAAACCGACAGAAACGGCGACGCTGCTGTTAGGTCACTCTTATTAGCCAAAGCTTTGTTGTTGCGCTTTTCAGGTTTATGCAAAATCGCGTCTTTGCGGTTTTGCGGTGTTTTGTTTTACTAAAAGCGGCTCGCTTGTTATTATCATTAAAACTTTTATGACGGGCGATGTAACGTTTTCCGCATGCCTAAGGCGACTTACTCAGCGTCAACGGCTTGAATACAGATAAGTCATTTACCTGTTTGGACAGCACGAGTCCCGTACCATAGTGTACCTGACAATCCAGATAGCTAGTTCAAATTTTACAGTATCCTCACGTTCCTTTTTGCTGAAATTGCTGCTGTATAAAGTTACTCCTCCGCTACCTGTCTTTTTATTCCTAAAGTTTTCCAAAAACGTTTACGTGAACGCATCTGACAACTTATACCGACCTTAAATTTTAAATAAACGTTAAATTTAAGTCCAGCAAGTACACTGCTTTGTCGATGAAGATCACAGATTCGTCAATTGATTATTATTATTATTATTAGTGAC
>KN538407.1:475937-505282 GCA_000797535.1 Trichuris suis
GCTGACGACGGAACAAGAGCAGTTCCGAAACGTACGGTTAGTCGTTGTTCTGCATTTCTCTCTAACAGTCTGCTCATCCATTCGTTGGTAGGGCAGTTTGAAGTTTATTTACAGACACACAGCAAAACGGGCCAAAGCCGTGAATCCAACATCAATTATGAGAATACCAAAGCCCGTTACAAGACATCCCGTCTTCAGAAAAAGTTTCTATTGGCAAAACGTAGGCGCTCTGGGTACGTTGTCGAGTAATTGCGCGATATCAGTGCTACTACAAACTTAGTCTGTATCAGAATTGACCGTAGGAACCTGTTAATCATTAAACTAGTAGATAGAATTATTTATAGCAGACTCCTTCTTGAGTTAATCGCGATTTGATTCGAATCTCGGCAAGTTCTCAGTAAAGGCTTCAAGAGAAGGAATTGCTTCCTTACTTTGTTTTAGGAAAACAATTCCCGAAAACTTGCTAATGTCGAAGGCTGTACTTTAAAAAGCGAGCACAATTATTGTTCTATTTTTTTCGTTAAGTTTTATCATGTTTTGGACTTATTAAAAATGTATGCCCTATTTTTCTGCTTTTCTACAATGTATTGAGCTTGCAGGTATTATTACTACAGTAAGCAATAATGAATGGATGAATGAGAGCGATTGCCTTGGCCTTACTGCTTTACCTCTAACGTTTTGGAAGCTCGGCCGACGCTGCTTGCCGCTTCTATGGAATGTATGATAAGGACAGGGCGAATATGGGACCGACGTGACTGCACAGCGACGAAAGGTAAGTTTGAATTTTCGATCTGTTTAAAGCTGCGCATTAAATGAATAGAAGGAGAGTTCACATCAGTCGTTGGGTCTTCAATTTAGTGAGATAGGTTCTTGTTTGCTATTTCGTCAAACCGTTGATAGCTTTTTGGCCCTAAACGTATTGCTTTGAAACTGTCTAATACATTGCCGTCTTGGTTAATGGCTTTCTGGTAACCGAAGAATGTTTTCTCGTATCGTAAATGGCGTGAAGTTAAGAATGAGTGCGTCTCCAACGAACAAGCAGCTTTGAGTGCTCTATCAGCTGCGTTCCCGAGCGTGTAGCATAAATATTCTGTTACTACGGACTTTGATGCAGCACAAAATTTATCCCTCGTAAAAATTTATACGCATACTTTTCGGGTAAAGTAAAAAAAAGTTAAAAGCAAGCACAGTTGGTAATTTTTAGAGAAAGATCAATTCATTGCAAAAGTATTTGTCCCAAGTTTTAATTTCATCTACTCTGCGGGCAATTCTATACTTTTACTTTTACTTGTAGCGCTGCTTTGGTTTTCTCTTTTTCTTTTTGGCTGCAACTTCCTCATCGTCCTGAAACGAGGTGCGCAATCATAGATTCGAAAGCTCCTGATGCGATATAGCTTACGTCTTCTGTCTCATCTTCACTAGTGCCTGAAATAGCGTGTTTCAAATAAGGGATCTACCGTTATAAATGAGTGCATAAAATTCATCGTAATTATTATTATGGATATTGTAGTTAATAAAGTGTAAGAGCAACTTTTTCCAGTTTAGTACCTGTCTCGGTCTTTGATTTACTACTCCCTACCATAGCTGTCTTCATGAAGGGTGATTGTGCTGCTGTGAACATGCCTCTTTGTGTTGCCGTGGTCATGCCACGTTCCACTGCCGTGACCATACCACCTCCTTCCGCTGCCGTGAACATACCACCTCCCTCAGCTGCCGTAACCATACCACCTCCTTCAGCTGCCGTGGACATGGCCCATTTGTCTGCAATGTTTGACCAGGGCTTATCAATTCCAAAATGCATATTATTATTAATACTTGTTTTAGGGTTGTGATCGTATAACGCAGTCACCATTACTGACTGAGGCTTTTCAACAGCAGTTTCCATTGTATACTTCTTGCTTTCGCTCGCTATTGCAGTTTCCATATAGCTGCGCTGAAATGCAACCATCTTCGTGGAGGGGTCTTTCCTCAAAGCCGTATTTGTTCTTCCCTTCCACTCATACTTCAGTAGTGGAAGGTAGATTTAAAAGGCTTACCGCTGGTTTCTTCTTAAGCGCCTTGCGGTAATCCTAAACAAATCTGATCTTATATAATGGACTAAAAATGCTTGGCAACAACGTTACGTACGTTTATGTTGAAAGTACAATACTCCAGTTTGTAAGCAGGTTTCTCCTTTCAAACGGGGCTAAATCAGAAAAACAAGACGGCAAAACAATAACACTTGCTTCTTCGGGCGGCGGTGGTGGTGGAGCCTTTTTCGGAAACGTCTAAGCATTTGCGTTGATGAATGAATCGATCAGCAATAGTAGAACTTACTTCTTCGGCAGGCGAAGGCGGCGGCGGCTGCAAAGTTTAAAAACATTTCTCAATTTGCATTTACACTTTTCGACACTTACCAAAATGCAATTTTTTTCTTTTTTCTCCTTCCGTGACTAAAATGACTTTAGCTTAAAATGAGCGACGCGTAGAAGAAATTGATGACGTCATTTTATTAATAGCAACTGTCGCTTAAATACTTCCTCTGTAGAGAAGCAATGACGAACAGTACTGATTTGGGTGGAAGAATATATAATGCAGCTTGATTTGTGCCTTTCAGTGGGGCAGTTGCTTGACACTTACCTGCTTAGAAGTGCACAAAGTTAGAAAAACGACGAGAAACAATCCGGCCATCAAAAGGCTGAAAGCGTGCGGAAGCCAATTGACAATTACGATCGTTTCAGGGCGTCCCATCGTAGTGGTTGAAATCTATTTTCGCGCGACGAAAAGTCCTAACTACCGACAATGATGAAAAGCTGACTTTAAGATACTTAATGGTTTTAAAGCAGCCTTACCTTAAACTTAACCTTTCGTTCGTTTTCGTATGCACGGTTATCTTTTGGCCTTCGTCAAATAGTTGAGTTAATTTTCAAATTGTAAACAATCCGATCCTTTTCAGATCCTCAATAGCGGTGTGAAAAACGCGGACTTCAGTTAACGAGAACAAAGAAGGCAAGTTGTTTACCTGATTGTGATAATAGGTAGTACGGGTGTCTCAGCGAGGTGTGATTGTGCGCAATCAAAGTCCCTCAATTATTTATGCATAAATTAGCTAAAAAACGATTTGCGCTCGACTTGGTTGAAAACTTGATCAACTGCTTCAGTTCGCTTCGTTCTCCCGCCTCGATCTGACATAGTTAAACTGCAGCTACCAAAATTTTGAATTTAATCGCATAAGACTGATCGTATTTTGATCAGTTATGGCATGGGTGCACCCACGCAAAGGCTGCAATTTCAATTGGAGATAGAAAAATCTATATTGCAAATACTACAAGTCTCTGCGCGCCTGCTTGCATAGTTACAGCTTCACAAAAATTTCGTGTTTCTAAAATGCCCATTATGCTGAATTTGTCTTGCAGACTTCAATCCTACGACTCGTATTAAGCCGTTGAAAGTGTTCTCTTCGTTCCTTGACTTCTGTGCTTCTTGAGAGCATTTCCAATGTCACTAATACCGCTTCGAGAGGGTTCCACGTTGAATGGTGACCGTTGAACGCAACAAGAACCCAACCAGCTAAGGAATGAGATATTACTAGCGGAAAGCAGAGCACAATGTTTACTTCTATTTCACAGTTAGTATTACGTCGTCAGCGAGTCAACCAATAGCGTAGTAGGAATGTATAGGCGGAACAAAATGGCAGTCAGCGATTGTCCACCATCCTAACCGTTGTCGAACATTGCTGTCAATGTCCGAACGAGCATATCATTTTGTCAGAGATGTTTTTTCTTTTACCTTTAAAGGGTCAAAGAGACCACCTGTAAGTAGACTTAATCCTCCATTTACCCTTTGGGTAAAGGGATTAAGGTCAACTAATCTGATTGGTCATTATTCTGCTGCTGGCTGAACTTTCGCGCTGCCAATATATAGCTAATACGGTAACCCTTAATCCTCGCGTCTTCAATCGCTGACGGTGGAATAACATTCTGAACGATCGATATGAAACAATTTCCATTCGTACTGTATCATTGCGTCTGTTTACATTTCTGTCGACTTCGAATGGTGTTCCGTAAAGTTAGGCTTTGACAAATCCTAACTGTAAAGTACATATACTCTATGGTGTAACCGTCTTATCACAAATGTGACTTCATCTTAAGTTTTCTCACTCTTTTAAGTTTCAGACGTTATTCATGTAGCTTTAGCGGTTTTTCTGTTAAGTTTATTTTCCCCAGCTTTCAGGTTACCCGAAAGCTATGCCTAATAAAGCTTAACGTAAAATATTAAGCTTCAAAAGGCCTGCGCAAAAAAGCAGTGTTTTCAGTAGTTATACGCTACTCAATTCGTTCTGCGTTTTTTAAATCCTTGTACAAGCGGAACCGTGCTAATCAAGCCCGTCTCGCGCAGAGCACTGCGCTATATGCTACAGGCAATGTATGAAATCCCGGCATTGCGTATAGAATGCCAAAGACGACAGTGGCGACACCTGCGGGGCAAAGTGTGCTATTCTCTCGCTACGATGTCGCTGCGCTGTCCTTATGTTTTCACTTAGGCTTAGGCTAGAGCAGAACACGATAGCCGGCAAGGTTCCACTACCAAAGCAACTAATTCTTCTCGAAAGCTTTGTCGGCCATCCTGCTCCGCCCTAGCATAAGCCTAAGCCAAGATATAAGGAAAGTATAGACAGCAAAGTAGCGAAAAAAACAACCCACTTTGTCCCATAGGTGTCGCTAGTGTCGCCTTGTAGAGGCATAGGGGAAAACACTCGATTTAATACTTTGCCGGTTTGCCATTAGGCATTGTATAGAATGCCTGATTTCATACATTGCGTGTAGCATATACATTGCTTGTAAAGGGAAAATGCAGTTAACAAGATCATCCAACCGCATTGTACGCGTCTTCACAAACAATGAATGGCCTCTTAGGCATACATGAAAGGGATACCCTTCACGTACGACCTAAGGCTTTATTATCGACAAGTTTGCTAGGAAAATTTCCTTGATCAATTGTTCTTTTAAATTGAGTAATTATGGTCATTCCTCTGCGCACAGGCAGCCTACAATTACTGGAAACTTCTTATCCGATATAAAAAATTATTTACATTTCTGAATATCTTTCAAAGACGTGAATAAAAGTATATCAATGAAGTCTCGCTGCTCGCGAGCATCCTTAAATAGTTTCTTACGTTCAGTGCTTCGTCATTCAGACTTAGTAAGTCAACTTTTTGCGTAAACGCAATAAATTTGATTAGAATGAATTTAATTATCAGCGTGACGTGGTATACGTAATGTGAATGAAGCTCAACTACGTGCTGCCCTATTTCGAGGTTTGCGGTGCGCTTCTCTCCATCTTCTTTTGTATGTCTAAAAAAGGACAACAAAGGGGGAAAGGTACGCAGTAGCATTGTCAAAGCATACCGCCCGGAAGGTAAGCTGCTCGTCAGCCCAACATTTCCTCAAGTTGTCAATTGAGTCTTTATGACGAAATCGTTTCATATTCTCTACAACTAACTTCTTTCGTTTAAAGCTCAACAAGTGTACGTGAATACCTATTATTCGGCGGTCGCTTCTTTCCAGGAGAAACTTTTCACCTTTCTTCTTGGGTGCTGCCGACTTGAACTCCTTTGGCGCGCTGCTGCTTGCTGGGGCTGCTGCTTCATTTTTGGGTTGCGCGCTCATTACTTCCAAAAGAGCCGCATTTAACCCAAAGTCCTCTGAGGCCAGCTGACCTCCTTCGTTGGAAACTTCTTGAACTTCAGTTCGACCAAAGGCGGCGAGCAGGCTGAATTCCTCTGTAGGACTATCGTTCCATTCGCTCGCCTTAAGCCTTTCGCTGAACTCGGGGTCCACCATCACTTGGGTCCCTTTGGGTGCGACCGTTTGTTCCGTGACGCTTGAATTGTTTACGGGCGCGTCGGAACCGTCTCCATTTTCCGCTGCATTGACATGCGAGGTAGAAGGCGAAGGCTGGAGCTCAAATTGTTGATGACTAGGATTGTCGGGATCGTAACGGACTCCAATGGGAAAAGTCTTTGCACAGTGACTCTTCTTCGCTGAGGAGGAACTATTCCAAATGGCGTCCGGCTTGGAACGTGAAGGCGCGACGGAATCGGCAATCTTTTCCGCAATTGACATTTGCCTTTTGCTCTCATCCGTCGTTTCGTCTAATCCAATATGTTCATTGTCATTTTCTTGTACAAAGTCCGGCAAAAACAAGTCGTTCATGCGAAACCGGGGATCCGAGCCAATTTTACCCTGTTGTAGCAGCATCTAAAATATTGTTACAGTTTTAAAACAACAAATACGTTATAGGCTTTAGCGGCGAGCAAAAATTTTAAAAATTTGGCAAAATGCTTCAAATGTGGAATGCAGTAACCAATATCCCGAACTGACAGGTTTTGCGTGCGTAAAGATTTCCTGCAAAATTCTTTTGTTCTGATTACCCGCGTTTTCGCTTCCGAAATATCCGTATCGGGCCAAGATACGCCTGCTTCCTGCATGCCATCGTCGAATAACGTCGGTCCTCCGTTCGTATTGTCGCTCTTTCGTTCTTGAGCTACAACTTCTTTGCTTTTACGAGGCACCTACGTTTAGAAAGCAAAAGAAGTCAACTGATGGAATTTCGAAAAGTTTACTAACTTTTTTTGCTGCTTCTTGCATGACCTCACGTCTTCTCCTCCAAGCCATATTGCGTGCCTCCATGCTACGTAAGCGCGCTTGGTTTGATCGTTCAGCCTTTGAAGCGCGGGCTTCATCTGCAAAGGAACGTTCGGCCACAGACTCGCCTTCATTCTGGTTTTCTAAATAGTAACAGCAGTGCCTCCAAAGAAAAAACGCCGGCTTCCTTTTTTGAGCAAAACGTAGGCTCTACTCACCGGCTCGCCCTACGCTGTTGCCGTTAACGTTTTCTACAGAATGCTTATTCCGATGAAGTCGGCGTTTCTCAAGCGTACGCCCTGGTGGGAAAGACATTTTAACGCTCACTATTGGAGCCCGTGCAAACGTGTTTTGTACGTAAAAACAGTATGAAAGATATGCAAGTTATATGTTACGTGGTTACGTACTGTAGAGTTACTCATTTCGTAACGACTGGCAGGCATCTGTGCTCTAAAGCTCGTTTTTCCGCAAGGGTCACCATTGGAGTCGTTTGCCCTTCGTTCGGTCTCGTCGTAATGAAATGTCAGCTGGCAAAGTCTTTGACCAAAGAGAAGAATAACACTGCTGCTTTTAGGTTCCTCTGCGTATGGCCACTTCGATGTCGGTCATTAACAACGGCACCTCGAGCTTAAGCAAGCGCGAAGCGTCCCCGCTTACTGGGTGTGCCTATTCGACGAAGCGCGCCAAAGCAGATATTGTGGATCACACGGCAAGCGAAGATGTAAGTTTTATTATTTTCCCCTCGTTTCTGCGCGTCTAATATGAAACTTTTGTTTTCGAAATTTGCGTTACCGTTCAAATCTTTGCGTTGTTTGCTGCTCGTTCGCTTTCCTTGGCAACGGCCGTTGAGCCGCTCTTCCCGGACGTTGTTTTTGTTGGGAAAGCGAACGATAAGAGAATCGTAATCAGTTGTAGATATTCCTGTTGCACTACCGATGCCTTTGATTAAGCGCAATGGCCAAAAGACGGCAAACGGCCCATGTCTGCTCTTTCTTTGTTAGTCTTGCCTATGATGACCAACAGAGTCGTTGTGTCGTCGCCTTTGTTGCGACCGGTGACCGCCAGGGCCGATTCGTTTGATTAGTAAAACAGTCGTCCTCGTTTAGCATTCGACCGTCAGGTCGGTGCTATACTAATCTAGCCGTCGTTGTCGTCGTCGTCGTTGTTGCTCGTTGCGCTTACTCGTCATTGATTTTCAGCACGTTGCGGCATTTACTTGCCTACAGTAATGACGCGCAGGTGCGTTTGTACTCTGTAGCTTTTTGAATGTTCAAGTAATTGGCGGCTATTCGCAGTTCGTTTAATGTCTTTATCTTAAACTAATTTCCAAGCAAAAAAAGCGCACTTTCGTTTAGCGCAGCGAGCTGCAAGTATAACGGCAGTTTTTTTACGCCGCATTGCAGCAGTTGCAAATGACGTGCGTTCGCTTTTAGGTCAATTGTTTTAAGTATAAATTCAGTTTGCAGGTAGAAAGTTCGGCTTATTTAGATGTCGTTTATTTGCAACCAGTTTCAGCTCGCCAATTGCGTCAACTCGTTTGCCGTGCTGTTCACGCTGAAGGTTATTTAAAAACGAAAAGATTCTCTTGTTGGCTAAATGAAAGGACTTCTCTTCTTCGCTCTCTCTCTCTCTCTCCTAACCATTTGTGTACGCATAAGTAACGTTTTGGTTGTTTTTCTTTTTGTGCATATTTTCAAGCATCCTCAAAGCAAAGCAGCCCGAAGGTAATTGTCCACTTGTTTTCCTGTTTTCTTAAACGAATTAAGTGCAACTGATTTTTTTTCCAACGTCAAACGTAATCCCGCATTTTCATTTTTGAAACACTTAGTAGTTCGTGTCGCAGGTAGTTGACAACGCATGCGATTATGCATAACGTCTTAAAACATCGTTTTATACGACAAGAAGAAGGTCCATATTGATGTATTGATTTGACATCTGTTTCTTACTTATATTCAACCTGTTGGCAGAAGATAACTTGTTTTGTTGTCATCTTGATAGTGTCAACATCCGTTGAATAGATCGTGGATAGTTTGTGGCGACCATGCTTGCACAGTTCGACAGGCTCGAGCGAACAGTGCATCCAAAGTCGTCGTTGGATACTTTGCCTAAGGTCACCTTCGAAATGATGATGATAGTGCGTGATCATGTTCCTTGCCCACTATGGTTCCATGAATGTTGTGCCAATGAACACTGATTCAGAAGATATGATTAATTGTTGCAAGTTGATTTTGCGAGATTGTTGCCAGGCGATCATTTTCCGAAAATAGCCATTTTGACACGTAGGTAGCACAGTGCTTTTCTAAAAGAGATTGGCGAACGGCAGCTTTCGGTTTTGGTCGTTTTTCAAGCGACCGTAAAGAATGTCTGTTCGTCCATTGTATTCTCTAACTTGCCGCGGATTCGCACTGAAAGTCAATTTCTCCCTCTGCTTTGCTGAGAGCGCGGAAAACAGGTTATTGCTGTTCATTGGCAACGGTGGTCGCGTTTGGTGGTAACCTAATTTTGTCTTACTTTTCACCAGCGTTTTTCACTCCCATTTTCCACCTGATAATGTATCCCTATACAGAGCGGCGCTCCGGTGGGACACACGTTTCCAAACGACCTCCAAAGTTACCTTCCAACTTCTTTTAGTTTGACGTTCGTCCGCGTCCACTGTTGTTATTGTTGCTGCTCGGTCGTACTGACTTTTTGAGAATAGAATTCCCCTTTTACGGTCAAAGTGTCAGCTGCATATTGATCGCGCGTGAACGATTTTAACTTTCCTATGGGCATAGTTACGGCCGCTTGCCGTTGCCTCGTAGCTTTTCAAGCGATGATGGTGATGCATTTTGGTAAAACGAAGGCTTTTATAGCTCGCTGAAGGTCAGTCTCCGCCGTTGCGCGAAATGAATGCTTCAACATTCGGATTCGCGCCAGGTCAAACTATCAATGGTGACGTTCGAAATGGAGCTGCTTCAGCGCAGGGCAGTTTTGACCCGCAGCTCTACTCCCGGCAAATGTACAAGAATGCCCTTTTTTTTAAAAGCATTTTAATCATCACTTTTTGGTTTTTTAAAGTTACGTGCTCGGTGAGCAGGCTATGCGTCGGCTCAGGATTTCAAGCGCTCTGATCAGTGGCATTGGCGGCGCAGGTGTTGAAATAGCAAAGAACCTTATTCTTGGCGGTGTTCGCCAAGTGACCATACACGACTGCAAGAACGCCCAATGGCGCGATCTCTCCGCGCAAGTAATCTTTTTTTCTCATTTCATATTATTTTTTGTATGCTCATTGTATATACTTTAAAGTATTACTTGGACGAGTCGTCCATTGGGAAAAATCGAGCCGTCCAATCGCTTGGTCTGTTGGAGGAGTTGAACGATAGCGTTACGGTCAACTACTCAATCCGTCCGCTTAGCGAAGATATAATTAGAGAACACGACGTAGGCGATGATCCTCCCTCTCTGCCGCTCCTATAATCAATGCATATGTGTGCATTTCAGCTAATCATCGTTACGGAAATGTCATTTGACGAACAGTGCAAAGTGAACGAGATGACGAGACGCGAAGGCAAAAAGTTTATGTCAGTCGACTGTAGGGGATTGTTCGGTTACGTGTTCAATGATTTTGGTCCCAATCACGTGATTAATGATTCAAACGGTGAGCCGTGCACTGAGGTGCTTTTGGAGCATATCGACCGAGCGACCGGTGAAGTAACAACATTGGAATCGGCCAAACACGGTCTCGAGGATGGCGACTACGTTGTGTTCAGCGAGGTGAAGGGTATGGTTGAATTGAACAATTGCGAGCCAAAGAAGGTCAGGGTGATTAGTAAGTGCCTTTCATCTTTTTGGAAAAAGTCTGCCAACCGTGATTTCTGTTTTCTTTTTTAAAAAAAGCTGTTCGCCTTCAGCAGTTTGGCGCCATTCTTTAAGAGAAGTTGCCAAAATGGCGCTTAGCAGCGACGGCTGTCATTGATCTCAAAATGGTGCTGTTCCATTCTAAGTTTAGTTCCGTTCGGCAGAATTGGCGCGATCGAAGTCCTTTCGTCCTCTTAGAATCTCAAGACTACGCGTTGAGTCCCTTTACGGCGTCGATACCGATTGATTCTACTTTATTCAGAAGCCGTCAGTGTATACTGAGAGTTTCGACTAAGATTACCCTCAATTTAGATATGCTTAGAACATGAGCATTTATAAACCGTAAGTCATTGTTGTCTCATTGGTTCGCTGCTGAACTGCTTATATTCCATAGTTCTTTCCAGTATGTTAAAGAAAGAACAACTTTTCCTGTTTACTTCAACCAACAAATATGTTGCATTGTTGCATTTCACTTTTTTCATTAATGTTTCCCTAATCGAACTCGTAACGTCTCTTTTTTCCAATGCCGCGTGGCTGACGTGCACCTGTAGGACTCGAACTGGTCTTAACGTTCTGCCGCTTTTCATAGTGTGTGTAGCTTTCGCGATTGTAGCATGTAATGTTGTTAGTTTCATCAAGAGAATTCTCGTCGCTTGACCAACATGACAAACATTGCGACATTGGGTAGCATTGAAACTGGCGGGACCATTGGCCAACTGGAATTTGCTCAATATCGCAGGCGGGCATATATAATGCAATGCGACCAGTTTCCTTTCAACAACGTTGCTTGTGTTCACTAGCAAAGTGTTGGACAAGTTTAGAGGCAACGAATGGCTGTACACTTTTTGTTCTTTCAAAGATGACGGAGCCGATTGATCGTTGAGCTTCTTCCCCGCTATGCCCTACGTAGGTGGTTGCCGCTATGTCGAACCAAAAGTTTCCGTTTGTGACTTTAGGAAAAGCTGACTGCAAAATGAGTCGGCCGAAAAATTGTTTAAAAACTTAAAGGGTACAACAATTTTTCCAGTGACGTCACCATTGCGTGCTACAACAGAATCATGTATGTTAGCAAGCTGAGAGGACACGATCCACCATCGAAAAGCCCATTAGGCGGGTAGTAACGTACGAGTAGATGAGGAGAGCTCTTGAAATCCTTTTCGGCTTGTCATGTGTTACAGTACGAACTTGCTTACCGTTTGAACGTAATCTGTATGCAAGTTTTGCTTGATGACGTATTTGTTGCTTGCAGAGCCGTTTAAGTTTGCCGTCGATGGTCTGTCGAACTTTTCCGAATACGTCGAAGGTGGCAAAGCGAAGCAGGTGAAGGTGCCGACCAAAATGGAATTTGTACGTTCGCTTGTTGGGGCATTGTGTAGTGTATTTTTGTTTTGCTTTTGCAGAAACCGTTGAACGAGTCGATTCGCGAGCCGGAATTTCTCATCTCCGATTTTGGAAAAATGGACAGACCCAATCAGATGCACCTTATGTGGCAGGCGCTGTACAAGTTCTGCCACGCCCATGGGCGTATGCCAAGAGTGCAAAACTTGGTAAATCGGCTTAAACATGTTGCATTGAAGCGCCTACTTCAAGTGTCAGTATGTTGTTAGGCTGACGCCGAGCAAATAGTTTCTATAGTGGAAGAATTGAACGCTTCGGCATCAGACTCTTTGCGAGTGGAAAAAGTGGATGCACGTCTTGCAAAGTTGCTGAGTTTTCAAGCTCTCGGTAATTTGGCGCCAATCACTGGATTCATTGGCGGTTTAGCAGCCCAGGAAGCAATGAAGGTTCTTCTTTAGAAAAAGTTACTTGCAAAATTTACATATGCGCTCCGTTTAGGCATTGACGAGCATCTTTACCCCGGCAAAGCAATGGTTCTACTTTGATGCGATCGAGTGCCTCTCAGAACCTGGTCATCCGTACGGCTTGCGCGATGAACGTTCCTGCGCTGCCCGGCAGAATCGTTACGACGGACAGACAGCCGTATTCGGCCACGATTTCCAGGAAGCGCTAGCAAAGCAAAAGTGGTTCATCGTAAGTTCAATTTAAACGTTTTTTAAAATAAAAGGCGGCAAAATATTTCCGTGCTCAGGTAGGCGCCGGCGCCATTGGATGCGAACTGCTCAAGTATTTTTCAATGATGGGCGTGGCGAGCTCACAGAAGGGTTGCTTGTACGTCACCGATATGGATACAATTGAGGTGTCCAATTTGAATCGACAATTCTTGTTTCGTAAACACGACGTGGGCGTAAGTTTCTCAATGTCACTCTCTCCAAAGGGAGTTGTTAATTTGCGTATTTGTTCTTTTAGAAAAAGAAATCCGACGTTGCCGTAGGAGCTGCCAAAGAGTTCAATCCGTCGCTGAACCTAAAGTCTATGTGCGAACGGGTTTGCGGCGAAACGGAGAACATCTTCGATGATGACTTTTTTGAAAATTTAAACGGAGTTGCCAACGCTTTGGATAACGTGGAAGCTCGTAAGTGTGCAACTGTCATCACTTTTGAAATTGTTTAAAGCTTAATTTGCATTTTCAGGTACGTACATGGATCGTCGGTGCGTCTATTATCGTCTGCCTTTGCTCGAATCCGGCACTCAGGGACCCAAAGGGAATGTTCAGGTTGTCTATCCTCATCTAACCGAGTCGTACAGCAGTTCTCAAGACCCGCCCGAACGATCGATTCCCATTTGTACGTTAAAGAACTTTCCCAACGCAATCGAACACACAATTCAGGTAACGTTATTGCCAGTTGTGTTGTTTATGTAGATTGTTTATTTGTTCTAGTGGGCGCGCGACTTGTTCGAAGGAGCCTTCACCAATCCTGCCGAAATGGCAAATCAGTTTTTGGAAGATCCGCGAGCCTTCTTTGAACGAGTAAAGAAGATGCACGCCGGACAAATGGTAGTGTGACGTTTTCTGCCATTTGAATCCATCCGCGAATTTGCATTTTGTTTTTTTTTTTAGATAGAAATGTTGGACAACGTCTATCGCGTATTGTCCGTTGAACGTCCGGAGACGGCCGAGGATTGCGTTGTTTGGGCGCGCAACTATTGGGAAAAATGTTTCAATTATTCCATTCGGCAATTGTTGCACAATTTCCCGCCCGATCAGACGACGTCTCTTGGCGCCAAATTTTGGTCGGGTAGCAAACGTTGTCCTCATCCGCTGCAATTCGACGTTGCCAATACGGAACATTTGCGTTTCGTCTTTGCCGCCGCCTATCTGCGCTCTCTTATGTACGGACTGAAACCTGTTGAAGATATGAGTTCTGTAGCCGACATTGCCAAGCGTGTGTCAGTGCCGACATTTGAACCGAAAGCCGGTGTCAAAATAGCGGTGACCGAAGAAGAAGCGACAAGGATGAACAACGAAGACGGAGGTTTGTTTGTCTTCGTCTTTTCATTTATTTTTCCAAATTTAAAAATATACCGTTTTAGACGAGCAACAATTTCAAGAGTTGCATCTTCTGCTGGCCAAGTTAAAGCCGGAAAAAAGTAAGCGCCTCTTTCCAATCGACTTTGAAAAGGACGACGATTCGAATCATCACATGGAATTCATTACTACGGCCAGCAATCTGCGCGCCGAAAATTACGATATCGAAAAAGCTGACCTCTTGAAGGTACAACAATCTCCATTGCTTGACGAGGAGAAGCGTTTTCAACTTGTCGTCTATTTAAGACGAAACAAATAGCGGGTCGAATTATTCCCGCCATTGCAACTACAACAGCCGCTGTTGCCGGTTTGGCTTGTTTGGAATTTTACAAAGTATAACCAATCAACTGTGCGCATTTGAAAGTTGTTTTCTCTATTTGTTGCAGGTGGTTCTCGCTGCAGCCAACGACCCAGTGCTGGAACGTTTCAAAAATAGCTTCATCAATTTGGCTTTGCCCTACTTTGGCTTTGCCGAACCCGTAAAAGCGGCTGTAAAGAAGGTACACGTCATTGTTGCACCTTCGTTGCTGCCGCCTTTTATTATTAAACCTGCCCTTTCTGCAGTACTACGACACGCCTTGGACGTTGTGGGACCGTTTCGAAATTCAAGGCGACATTACCCTGCAACAACTGGTGGACTACATGAAGGTGAGTTGGCACAGTGCCAAGCGAGCTCGAAGTTTTCTTAAGTGTGTATTCAGGTTAATATTAGTACGTACGAAAAATTGATTTTGAATCGCGATATCCAATAGACAACAATAAAGTAGTAATAACAATAATAATAATAACGTCAATATTAAAATAATATCACTCTGCTCTATGTTACTACTTTATTTAGTGGCTTTTTCGGTTTAAGTTAAATATGCATATGAAGTGCAAATTCCGTCTAGTGAGAATTTTTCTTTCACAGGGAGAGGTGCACAGCGAATCATGTGAATGCTTTTCGATGGCGCCTTTTTTGCCCTTAACGATTATTATGCCTTTCAGGAGAAACACCAGCTGGAGGTGACTATGCTCTCGCAAGGCGTTACAATGCTCTTTTCCTTCTTTTTAACTCCAGCCAAACAGAAGGAGCGTATGGGCATGAAGTATATATAGTGGCTGCATTGCGCTGTTGTCAACTTTCCATTGTTTGTTGTTTGCTTCAGAATATCAGAACTGGTGCAAATGATAAGTAATCGACCAATTCCGGAAGGAGTGAAAGCGATAGTATTGGAATTGATGTGCACTGATGAACAGGGCGAAGACGTCGAGGTACCCTACGTAAAGTATTATCTACCTTCGATGGAACAGTGCTGAGAGGACAGGAACCTGCATAGCTCCAAGTGGTCAATTTTTGCCAATTGCTCATCCTGGCTTGTAGTTTCCGTGTATTAACAACGCTTTGGTCGTCGTCGTCGTCGTCGTCGTCTCACCTTTACTACATGGCCAGTTGCTGTTATGTGCCGCCACTCGTGAACAACTATGGCAAGTATGCTGCTGCGCCTTTTTCCGGAAAAGAAGCACCTATTGGTGGGCACGCGTGAAGAGAAGCCTTCCTTTATTTTTTTCTTTTTACGATCTGCGGTCGAAGAATTGCTCTTAGAATTTCGTTCATTCTACATTAATACTGCATTTCAGTTTTACGATTGGAACAGCTTATTACTACCGTTTAATGAATCCGTTAAGCAGCAAACATGCTCACGTAAAAATGATGAGGATTGCATTGTTCCATTCTTAAGTGTACACTTCCCTCTTCTGGCAAAGCAGTTCAGCTCGCGCTATGTAAGGCGCTGATGCTGATGTGCGGCCGTTGAAAATTCCGATCAGCCGCTGGTGGTCAATGGTCAATTGGTTTCCAAACATAGATGGAGTAGGACCGCCCGGCGATGCCAACATCTGTCGCGTCGATACCATTTTGTCGCGCTATTGTATGCTTAATCAGGCTAACCGCATGTTCGACTTTGGCCAGTGACGATAATCAGCCGTATAGTCGACACCTTTTCAATTTAGCAGAAGCAATTTTGCTCACTGCTATTATGGTATCAAAGGTTGTGCTTTGCATACAACTTTTTATTCGTCATAAATGAAGCGCAGCAGGCGATGTTACAACGTTGGACGTTAGCTGGGGGAGGCTACTACTAGCCGATGCCAATGGCCAGCATGCTTGACCATGGTATTGAGCCAGCAAAAGTTGTGACCACGTTGCTAATGGGTTAACTGTTGGCTGCAGACACGAACTCGTATGAATAGATGGAACGAGTAAATTTCCATTGTAGCTTTGATGGGATTGTAGCATTATTCTCTTGGCGTTTTCCAACGACTCGGTTAGTGTCAATATGTAGTTGCGAGCGAATACCAACGTGGACACTTTGGAGAGTTTTCTGGTGGTTGGATCTTTTCCAAAGGGCATCACTTGTCTTAGCGCTTCCATTGCGTGGTTGAGATCGTGCATCCGCTTCCTTTCTCTGCTGTTGATTCTGGTTCTCAATTCCTTAAATGGGCGAACATTTCAAAAAGTAGAACCTGTACTTTTTTTCTCACTCAATTTTTACCTGTCCGCCTTCGTCCACAGTTCGTCGGTGCGTACGCGATCTTCGCTTGCGAATATATGGTTCGATCGACTCGGCCACCTCTGCAGGGTTGACATTGACCGGCTTGAAATGGAAACTGTTGTCTGATGGAGACTTTGGTGTTGACATGTCCGCGCGGAAGAGCGAACAGCGCTTTATGAGCCCATTTTTCCGACGCGTTTCCTTAAAGTAAAGGTGCAGTGAGCTTTTTGACCAATGGCAAAGCGAATGGTTTGATCAATTGATGGACCGAGTCTTTATGCGATTGGTGAATGGTCTTTGCGGTCTCCTAAGGTCGCCCCCCATTGAGTCGAATAGTGTACGGCGTCTGGGAACCTTCTGGTTCTGTCATAAGCGCGCCGCCTACAACTTTTCATCGACCAAGGTTGTTGAACAGCATTGACTGTATTGAATAGGGTTTAGCGCCCTACGGGGATGGATTGGCGGAAGGCGATTAGCGATAGTTCGTTTTTCTACGCGTTCTTCGGCTTGACTTGGCGTCAATTTTGTATGTCAACTTGTTATCCCTCAATAGAGTGCCGTACGCGAAGTCCACTTGACCGCGGCAGCTTCGATAGTCAGTAGGTGTCCCAACTGTTCGCTTGTAATCGGATAGTGAGCGAAAATCAAGTACAGATGGTGTCACGATGAGATGCATTATTCGCTCTGTTGGACAGCTTGGCTACAATACGATCGTGCCCATTGCACAATGTAAAAGGCGCTATTATAATGACATCGATGTTGCCTTGGCATCTTGTCTCCGACGATGCAGTATGGTCAAGTGGGGCGCTCGATCTGTCCACTCTTTTGGCATTGTCCATATACGGCACTTTGCCTTCAACGTAAGGCGACTATCTTCGGTAAAGTGAAAGTAACAAAACACTGTTTTATTTTGCAAATAATTTGATAGTATTGGTTTAGTTTTTAAACGTTATATGGTTTCAACTATAGTCAGTGTCATTAACGTTGTACGAAAGTACTTTCGCTTAGGCGACTGCACTTTGGCAGCCTTCCGTATACTGCCATTAATAGCGATATTTTTGGTTTCAAAACTGAACTTTGTGGTTTGGTTATTTTCTATTTCAAGCAACGTATCAAATGTTCTATGATTGTAAAGACCAAAAGAATTGTGCGCAGTTAGTGATCACTGCATGGTCCCATTTCTGTTAAAGCCGTTCGGGTTATCGCGGCGCCCCTTTTCGAGTACAATGCTTTTGTGGGTCTTCCTTTGCACAGAGTTGTAAGCAAACTAATCTGCATATTTGTTTGCAATGTAAATTGCTGCTACTGCTACTTATTTGAAATTTTAATCGCACCAAGTGAAGTTTTAACATGTTCTGAAGTTTGTTATTATTTTGCATATATCGTGAGAATGCGAGTTTCTATGAGACGAACTTCGTAATTCGAAATGTTACGATGCACATATTTGAATAGAAGGATATAGTAGTTCTCATTCTTCCGCTTTTTAACGGTATTTATGCTAATTACGTTCAAAGTTACTAAAGCTGTAAAGTGCGCATATGTTTGTATTTTCGACTTCTTTGTGTCGGTTAGCCTTGGCGTAATGTTCATTTTCATGACAGCAATCGGTTTAAGAAGGCAATCAATTCAACATATAACTGCAACTTTCTTCCTTTATTTGGCAGTCGAATTCGTTTCGGTTTCGAACAACAAGTTAGTGGTTTGCAGCGTGACAGAATGGGACTATTACATTGTTAATGGTTCCGAAGCGTAATCATTTTTTTGAATGGAAAAATACGCTTGACAGAACCTGCGCATTCTTAAGGTGGTACGATAAGTTTGCAGGAGGTAATTTTAACCCAAGTAAAACCAGCTCTATTGCTCTAAAAAGTATAAGATCTTTCTGTCTCTACGAAGACTGGATGAAGATGAAGTTAGTACATTTGCGCACAAACTGCAACAATGAAGGGGACGATTTTTCTTTCTTTCAACGCCGTGCTCAATCCTACCGCAGGAGCAGCATAACTACAGTAAAATTCAGGAAACTGATTAGCAGTTGAGCTTTTGCTGACTGCACTTGCAGTTTGAAAATTCAAACTGCGCTAGTTAGCTCAGTAGTGATGTTCAGGTACACTGAAATTCAAAACGTGGTTAACAGCGATGCCGAAACTTTTCGAAGTGGCAATATGCGCATTACTTTCGTTAAGCTGCCCGAGCGAAAATAATCCTTTCCACGATGCAGCTGCAGCCCTTTGCTTGCTCGAAAAATAAATGTCTTTTAACGGCCGTATTAGACAGCGTAGTTTTACGGGAGGACTTCCCCATTTTTTTATAAAGACGGCTAGTTTACAGGAATACGGCATGGGCTGGTCATTCTCATTCTCTGTTTAAAATGTGAACCATCCTAGCCATCTTTAAGCTACCGTAATGTAAAGTTGGCTTTTGTAGTTTTTGCTGCTAGAGATTTGACGCTTCTTTCGCATGATTCGTTTGTCGCGCGGTAAGAAGTTGTGCCCGCGCGTGTTCAGCAAGTTTAGCGTGTTTTCTTCAATTTAAGTTTGCTGCCCTTCGCTGCTAAGCAAAACGGTAACACGTTTGGTTGGTTTCAAAACGTAAGCTTTTGTCTTACCGTCTGACTACGTGAGATGACAGATTGTAGAGGAAATTTGGCGACCGCAGAGGACGGGATCATTGTAGCCTATCATCGAGATCAGGACTTCCCCTACGAGCACACCAAGGTAAGACTATGAACGCAAATACCCGCTGAAGTGGCTTCATTGGTCCGATATGTTTTTAGCCTCTACCTTTGGAAGAATCTGCTCAGGTGTACACTCTTTTTCACGACACGATTGCGTAAGTTCTTGTTTACAGGAATCGACGCTGATAAACGACCGTATCTGTTTGGCCTACGAAAGTCAATTCTTTCGTCGTGGGCCGTCCGTTCCTGACATATGTAACATGTTCTACGTGCATAAGAAGATGCTCTACACAAGGTTTGTTTTCTATTGTCTGCCATTTAGGTTGCTGCGTGAGACTAGTTGCATTTCTTTGCTGTACAGCATGCTTTAACTCGTTCCTGATTTCAGACCACGTCAAACAAGAATCGACAGTACTGTTCCTGAAACTCCTCGTGTTCGCAGAGGTCTTTGATGACTACGACGCGCATGAAATTTCTTAACCTGGTGCCAGTGGTTGCCAAATGGTTGGGTACTATTCCCTACGATGAAGGTCTCAGGTGGCAATCAGTGTGCTATCAAAAGCTTTTGACCGGTCTACCTAAAGAGCCAAACGACTATGCTGCCAGTAATACTGTGCTTATGTTGGAACATTTTCCCGTGTATACAGTTGGCGTACGTGGTGCTTCATGTCCGGAGCAAACCGAGCGCCGCCTTGAATGTTTGGGTGCCGATTTTTACCGCACAGATCGAGGCGGGTTGATTACCTTCCACGGTCCGGGTCAATTGGTCGTTTATCCCATTTTGCACCTTCCCGATTTCCACAGCTCTCCTTTCTCCAAGTGGTACGTCCACAGTTTGGAGCAATGTTTGATCGGTACGTGCTTACAATTTGGCGTAGAGGCATACGCCCCGGGTCCTCCGTTGACTGGTGTCTGGGTGAATGAACGAAAAGTGGCCTCCATTGGTTTGCGTCTGAAGGACGGCATCAGTAGTCATGGCGTAGCACTCAACTGTGACATTGACCTCGGTTGGTTTGAGCACATTGATCCCTGCGGACTCGTTGGTCGGAAGATGACCTCTCTAAGTCAGGAAGTTCATCAAACAGTACGGATTCAAGACGTCATTAAACCGTTTATCCATTCGTTTGAGAAGCAATTTCGCTGTGAGATTGCTTACCAGGATGCTGCCGTCAAAAGGAAAAAGCACTCCAATCGTGACTTCGAAAACCATTGAAGTTGTTCACAGCAAGAGAGTGATTCGCTTTTCAACATTACACGATGTTATGCTTGTATGACTTTGCTCGCCATGCACTACGGAGGCACATTAAATGAAGTTGCATAGGCTTAGTCTCATTGCTTCCAACGCCAAGCAAAATAAGGCGTGGCGGGTTACCGTCAGCTTGAACCTGCGCTCTATTTTAGTATACGGTTAAGGTAAGCCGTTCAAGTAATGCGGGGGTTGCATGACGGAACTTAAGTTTAGGCGAACTAATTCAGCTGCCAATACCAAAATGTACTTAAGAGAAATTGCAGCACAACTTGATTCAGCATACATTTTATGGCTGATGAGTTGGCAAAATGGACATTAAAGTTTCGTATTAAAAATCTCGCAATAACGACGCTTCAGACTTCATCGATAAGCGCGTTTGCGTTTGCAGGTTCAATATTTGCTCTTTAGACGAAAGCGCTGTCGTAGTAATAGAACAATTCCGAACAAATAAAATTACATTGACGAGTTAAAAAGAGACAGCCAATAAGCGCAACATTTTTCTCAATTAAAATTGAACAATTTCTTGCGGAGAAAATTGCCAAAACGGCCGCGTGCATAGAAAAAACTGGCAGTTTTAGGAAGCTTTATGGTACCTGCGCATCGTACCGCGAGTTTGTAACTCACCGCGATTTTGTGCAGGCGTGGTCGAATTTTGTGTTTTTGTCGCTGGCTAAAGGTTCATTTAGGACAGAAACATTCGGAATATGTAAACTCTTGTTAATCTTCGTCGAGAGCACGTTTATTCGGCCTACTTCTCGCTTTAGGACGACGCCCATAAAGGCAAACACCATTGTTCGTACGCCTGGTCGCCGTCAATGCAAAGCGATGATGGATCCCGTGGAGGTTATTTGAGCTTTCGCCAATTTTTTTTCACCACTTCCCTGCGTGATTGCGGCAATTTGTAGGTGTTCTGCCGCATTAAGCCACCTTTGAATCCTGACGACGAAGTGTGCGTTCGCGCAATCGACGGCTGTAGTCTTCAGTTCAACGTGCCGTCCGGAAGACTGAATTCCGATGCGATCGTTTCCAAAGAGGTAAAACGATTGAGATCGCTTGACATTGGCGCGCTTTTGCTTGTTCTCCGTTTGCACTATTCAGGCAGGGTAGTGTTTACGCGTAGTACGGTAGCAAGAGAGTTTTTTTCCATGAACGAAACACTGCCGGTTATTCCAGTGCCTTAAGGTATTGCTTTTTTGTTTGCCACTTTGTCAGGGATGCTATCTTATGTTTGAGAACTTTGCTTGATGAACCATCTTTCGTTGTTTTACAGCAAGAGGGCGCGGGGGAGCGGGTTGCTAGTTTGGATTGGATTGCGTGCTTGTTTCGTGGGTGCAACGAATCTTGCATGAATGGGATGGTGTCTGCTGCCTGCATATGGTAAGTTGTCGGGTACAAATCCTACAGTAAAGTCCAACTGCTCATTTTTGGTTAATGTATTCATAAACTGACAAGCCGATTGGTTTCTCCTATTTTTAAAAAAGGGCACCAAAGTGTCAATATCCACCTTTTCAGTGTGTTGCTTGTGATTAACATAAAGCTCATTAGGCAGAAGACAGAAACCATTGTACCATACTGCTTTTGACCATACAGCTTGTTTTCATTGCTTCAACTTGTATCCGTGTTGTTGGGTTGCAGCTTTATTATTATTACATATCACTAATAATTTTATTTTTTTACTCATTTGCCAATTTCACTAGCACACAGCGCAGAGGTACGCTTCGTTCTGCAATCTTTGTCCGTTCCATTTCACCGACTTCGCGACCCACACAATCAATATGCTTTGGTTCGAAGATCTTGTATTAATATCATCAGTTCAGTTTTCAGCTTTTAGTCAAAGTATTCGCATTCTGTTCTCTCCAATGGCCTTACGTCTCTGCTTGGGGGAGCATAGGTTGAATGGAAAAGTGAAGCGCAATTCATCTTAGCAAAAATATGCAAATGTGTGACATGTTTAAAAGTGGAAAACATAGTCCGTTCGTCTGAGCTTTTTAATGTTGTTTGTTACTAGCTATGTCGTTTCGCAATTTCTTGCTCTTATCAGGCGGTCAATCCTGAGTGACCGCATAGAACTTAAGTGCTGACCAAAGTTGTGTCTCTATTGCAGACCATCAGTCGTTTCACATGCGTGTTCGACGAATTCAGTACGCAGAAGATGGTGTTCGACCGTGCAGCATTTGAACTGGTCGAAGGGCTCCTTCAAGGAAAAAATGGTTGGCGAGCGCTAAGCATCATTTCTATTTTTCAAATTGAAAGAGAATTTTCAGGTTTATTGTTCACGTACGGCATTACTGGCTCGGGAAAGACGTACACGATGACTGGTACACCTGACGATATTGGCGTGTTGCCCCGTTGTCTGGACGTCATCTTCAACAGCATCAACCATTGCCAAGCTAACAGCTACGTACGTGAGCCTCTCTTATTCCATTTATCGCGATGCAATGCGTTCTGGTAAAAACAGGTTTTTGTACCGGACAAATCCAACGGTTTCGATGTGCAGACGGAATTGGCAGCCGCATTGGAAAAACAGCGGCAGTTAGCCGTCTCGCAAACGCTGAGGACTCCGGTGGCGAAATTGAGGTTTTGTTGTTGATAGTGAAGCATATGCCTCCGTTTAATTGTTCCATTTTTTTCTCAAAGGTTGCAGTATGAGGCCGATTCCGACTGGGAGCAGCGTCCTCGCTTGACTGAGACAAGTCGTATCCGGTACATCAACGACGACAACGCCTTCGCCGTGTTCGTATCTTACATAGAAGTTTATAACAACTATGTGTACGATTTGTTGGACTCTCAGCCGGATCGGCTTAAGTGAGTTGAGAAAAAAAATTTGTTTCCAACCGATGCGCTCTTTCCATTTTCAGAGCGCCGTTCAGCAAACCTCTGCGCGAAGATACAAGCAGAAATATGTACGTCAGCGGAGCAGTTGAGATGGAAGTGAAGAGTACAGAAGAAGCGTTCGACATTTTCGCCAGAGGTCGGTCGACCATTCGCCTATTTGAAATTTGAATTTCAAATTCGTTCTGCGAAATCGTAGGTCAGCGTCTGCGTCGTGTGGCTCACACATTACTGAACACGGAAAGCAGTCGTTCGCACAGCGTCTTTAACATCCGAGTAGTCCAGGCGCCCCTGGACGAAAATGGCAAAGAAGTGCTCCAAGTATGTTGCCAATAACTCCTATTTTAATTTCCAACATTTTTTAAAAAATAAGGACAAAAGCCGCGTACATGTTTCGCAGTTGTCTCTGGTCGACTTGGCCGGAAGTGAGCGCACCCGACGAACAGGGCACATTGGCGAGCGTATTCGGGAAACAGGTTCGAAAACGCCAGTTGAAATTGCGTGACCAAACTTGGTATGGGCCTTCAGGATGCATAAACAATTCGCTGATGGTTCTTCGACAATGCATAGAGCAGCTTAGGGAAAATCAAAGAACCGGATATGACAAGGTGTTGCAGGTCTTTAATTTGATCGTAAAATTATGCAAATTAGTTTAAGCTCGTGCCATATCGAGACTCGCGACTTACTCACTTGTTCAAAAACTTTTTCGACGGCGAAGGTAAGGTTCGAATGATCGTTTGCCTAAATCCCTCCGCGGCTGACTACGATGAGAACGTGGTAGGTTCATTCGTTGTTTTCTTCGCCGCGTTTGAAAAAGAGTTGAATCGTTTGGTCGTTCTGTTCTTCAGCACGTTATGCAGTTTGCCGAAATGACGCAGGAAGTTGAGGTGCCCCGCAGTTTACCAATTCCTCGCGAAGGGGACGGATTGACGCCGGGACGACGTCGCGCAGCGGCTTTGCTAAAAGAATTGACGGAAAGTTTTCAATTCAAACCAGTTTTGGATGGCAACTTGTTGGAACCGTTCCCGCCTCTGAATTTGGCTTGTTCGTCGCCGTCCGAAGCGCAAAGTGTGTTCGTCCAAATGAAGACTCATTTTGAATCGCAAATGATCCGTCTGAGAGAGATCAAAAATGGTTTTGCCAAAATAGGTTCGTGCACGCGTTCGTTTGTGTGTCCTTCAGTTGGGCTCGTGTTTTTCAGAACCGCAAGTAAAGGACGACTTGACCAAACTTTTGGCCGGATACAAAACAATGCAGGAACAACTGGACATCACCAGAGCGGAAATGAAAAGCTTGGAAATGTCAAAGCGTAATACGGAAGCCGAATTGCAGCAAGCCAGATCGCTTCTTCGTACAACCGAATATCGTCTAAGAAGGGATGCGCGTCTGCGGACAAATCAGGTATGTATATATTGTTAAAATATGCATGCCATACTTTCATTGTTGCCCTTCAAAGGAAGAAGAGATGAAGAGACGAGAACGCGAAATGGCGGCACGATTTCGTCAAAAGGACGAAAAGTTGCTGGCCGTTAAGGAGATTGTCGACCGTGGCGTTCCTGAGAATTCATTCCTCAGACCTTGGCGTTACGGCAATACTCCATTGAAAGCTGCTGCATGGTAAGTAGTCATCATCGCTTCTTTTTATTCTGCAAGTCAATTATGCATACAATTGCAACAGGCTGCTAACTGCCCACCTTTCTGCAAATGACCATCCGCTTTGGATAATCAGGTTTCATTTCGATTCTTTTAAATAATTTTATTTTTATTTTGCATTTTGTTGTCCCCCTATTATGTATGATACTTTATTTATGCAATTTGATTTATTTCATCAGTACCAAATTGAGCTTAGTGCGGCTTTTGTACTAACCAATGATTACCTGTATTAGTTTAACGGTGGCATAAAATTCCGCTTTAAACTCCAAGAGGCATTTGACTTGTCAGAGACTCGATCAGCCTATTTTCCATCGTTCACTTTCAGTTGTAGGTTTTGCATTCTCAATAACCAAATTTGCCAAACGGCACTTTCTTAATACGCCCATCTTTGTCGAAGTTAAAAACTGGCGCGCTAATTAATGCGCATATTGATTACTCTTATGGCGGTTATACGACACACGCCGTCGTTTTCAATTGATTTTACGTTGGCGCTTAGCTTTGTTTGAATTCGAGAAATCAAAATTGTTTTTCCAACTTCAACTCACAGTCCTCCTTGAAAAGTAACAATCTCTTTCTCGTTAGGATCTATGAAGCGTAGCTGCTACTAGATGGGCATACTATTTATGGAGCATCTCTCTTTTATGGTCATTTGTGCAAGCGTAAAGCGCTTATATGAGCTTAGTGTGGGAAATGGCTTTTACTTTTGCACAGTGATTAATGCACTCAGCCGGTGTGTCTCTATAGGCAGAGCTAATCATTTGTTCGGAAAATGTGTAGTTTCCAAAAGCTTTAGCATTTACAATGGAGGCAGATAGCGAACTCCGTCATTGGAAGGGAGTGACAATAGAAAAAGTTAAATCTTTGCTAAATAGCTTTCCTTATATTGCTATCAAAGGCCGGAAAGAAGCCGTCATTAATGAAAGTAGAAAAAAGTTGTGCATAAGAATAGTACAGCGTGAAATATTTTCCGTGCCTAAGCTTTCGTATGGACGGCTCGCTTTTCTTTCTGCTTCTTCTGCGTTTCCTTTATTGGAAAATGGGAAGCCAAAGAAATTTGCTGCCGACGCTTTTGAAAACTCGTCGGCCAAATAGCCAACTATGGTAATTTCATTTTACCTTAAATTGACGCTTCTTCGGCAAGAAGCAACGTGGCGCAAGCGACGGAAACTTCATTTGAATGGTTGGCAATTTTTTTTTATACTCTCAAACGATCCAGCAAAATTGCCATTGTTAAGTTATGCGTACGCTTTGATGAAATTTTGTTCAAAGGCAACAATTGCCGGCAATGTTCGCTTCGCGTAATGACTAATGGCGAATGGCATTTCGGCTGTATTCAAAGCTGTGCAGCCGTTTGTCGTTACGTTGAAAATACGAGCAAATTTTAATTTCAACTTATCCGCTGTCCGTTTTCCAACAGAGTGACCCTTTTGAGCGCATGAATGATTTACGACCGTTTGGTAGTACTTTGCTGTGAAAGTCCAACCGACGTTTAAGGTATTTTCTTGAAAAGTGTCCCTCTTTCTTTTAGCACAGCGAATGCTTTTCGTATGAGCAAATTGCGTACTTTTTTAACTGACGGCACATGTGTGTGTGTGTGTACCTCTTTGGTACTTGTGTGTTGTTCGCTTTTCCAATGTTCAACGTCCCATTTATGCCGTCGCATTAGGGGTTCTTTATAAAAGAGTTCAATAGCGTAATCAGTTCCATTTTACTGGAAGGTCGTGACGTTAGCTTGAAAAGCACTCAGCCCAGTATGTCCTTTCCGCATCGTTCGATGCACTTAACCTCTATGTCCGTGCTGTTGTATTGCTCAGCCATTCGAGCGTCAAAAGCGTGCCTCAGGTTAGCCCAACTTATCTGCATCAATTTTTATCGATTTCTCCTAATCTGATTTCCGCTTCTCCGTCGGCGGTTCATTTGGTCTAATTAGGGTCGATTGACCAACGTAAATTAGCATCGTTGTTGCAAGGCTGCAGGTTTCCATCGCGCTTCGCCCTTTTGTTTCAACGTCGTTCCATTGGGGCAAACAAGCACCGATGGATCGATGCAGTCCATGAATGACGCCGTCAAAAGCGTAATAAATTTCAAATAGAGCCGATTATCGCTTTTGTCGAACTGATTTTTTTTCCTTCGGACAGTCAAAATTCATATTTATTGATTATTCTTGTTATTGTTTTTTTTCTAGCAGGATTCAGGCACCAATAGGTAGTGGGCGGCGAGCCCCATCTCCTCCGCCAAAACCGCACATTCGACCGACGATTCGCCGTCGTTCAAAGTCGCACGACAGCGTACGTCGCACTTTGTACACTGCAGACGATAAGGCGACCAACGTAAGTTGTTTAGGCTATTTTTCACTCGCGCGTACATTTTTTTGCTCCTTACCTTCAGCGCTGCGCAACTGAGATAGGGCGTTGTTTATTTTTGGCTCGCGCCTAAGGTTCTTCCTTTAAACCTACAGTATACTGATAATAAGGTTTACTTTTCACGCAAGAGCTTCGAAATAGCGGCTGCCCAATTGGGGCTTTGGCAGCTTGGCTGAAAGTCTCGATTCGATCGATCTTTTGCCAAGGCTGCTCCATGTGAACTTTGTTTTTTGTTCTTTCTGTACACGCGCGCGGTTGCGCAGCCGTTTCGGTCGAGTCTGTGTAAATCGATTTTGCGATGCAGAAATTGTTGCGACCGTTCAACGTTGACAAGGCCGAATCGAACTGCGCCAGTCCGCTTCGGCAGAAGCGCAGCAGCAACGAGCCGCCATTCTCCGACAGCGGCAGCGCCAAGAAATCCAAGGAAAATGATTCGCGCTTTTAATCGTGGCTTATATAACACGACGGCGATTGTACAGGAACGAAGAAACAAGATGTTTTGAAAATTATCTAAGCTCTTCCATACCGACTCGCTCCCGTATTGCTTCTGTCTATTTAACCGAATCACCTTTAATATGAACTTTTCCCACCTTTACCGTAAGCTTTTACTGCAACGTGTAGTAAAGTTGTGCCTTATTATCATTTTCGTCCTTATAAGCCACTGGCTGATTAGCTATGCTGCAGCTTAGGTGAAGATTTATTTTTTTAAATTTAACACTGCGCAGTATCTATCCGCTGTGCAGTAAGTACTGTGCAACCTTGAACGTCTCGTTGCCTTTACGCTGTTTGCCGGCCGATGGGTCGTCATTACTTTTTCCTTTTCCCTTCTTACGCGTCTCAAAGTTAGCGACAATAGGCGAAGCTGCATTGACTACGTGCGACCGCTCGTTTTTGGCGACAGCGAACTCTCGTGAGATTGCCATCTCTTTAACTGATCGACAGAACGGAGAATCGCGCGCTTGGACGTAAGGGCGTCGTTGCCATAGACTCCTGTGGTCAATAAAATCAATGACCAATGGTCGGACAACGTTGAGACGTGCCTGGATGCGCCAGTTGCGATGCGCCAAGAGCCCGCCATGCATGGTATCGCTAAAAAGCGACATCTACTTATGTCGACTTGTCGTAAACAACATCTACCACTTTCGCGAAAAGTCGAAGCAGCAATCAATAGCGGTCAGCGCGCTTTCGCCTTCCACTTTGTCTCCACGTGAAGTGCGCAATTCGCCCAAGCAACGTCGCACTGATTGGTATTTATCGGTACCTGCGAATCATTAAGAACCTGCGCATCGCGTTGTCTCTTTCTCTCTCTCCGCTCTGCCCAGTCTAATCGCTCGCTGTCTTTGGCACTGCACTGAGAGATCAATCGATACTGATGCAAAGGCGTTACTGAAAGAGAAATGGCACGACGTTGCTGACGTCATTGGTTCTTTCGGAAGCAATTCGAATCGACAGCCGTGGACACTACTACTGACAGCGGCCATGGTGCGAGCAGAGTTCGCAAACCTTTACTGAAGAATGTCGCTGCAACACCAATCGGACAACGATGATCAAAGGACGCCAATAACGCGAGCACATAACAGCAACTACTACGGCCGTAAAGATAAGAACGCAGAGAAGGAGAGGAAGCTTCGAGCGAAAGAACGATAGATGGAAAAGATGGCCGCCAACGAAAATCGGCATCGACTGGGCAGAGAGAACGTCAATGAAAAAAAAAGCTGAACCAATATACACAGAGAGTCTCTATTCTGGCGGTACGGCCCATTTAAGGATGGCTCCTACCAGTCGTCATCCCTACCTCTCTGCCAAATGCGGTGAACCGACATGTGTCGCCGCTTTTCGTTGAAAAGTACAGAAAAAAAGCCACTGAACACATAGTACGAAAGCGTAACGGGGTCTGTCTAGGCGCACAATCAACTGCTTTAGGCAGCCGGTCGATCAGTGGCCTTTTTTGGAAACTTTGGCAGTTAAGAGATGGACAAAAGTGGAAAGAAGAGAAAAAGCACGCGCGCGCTTTGGCGTCGCGGAATAGCAAAAGCGCTGCGTCGTTTGTCAATGTTTACAATATGCGCAAAGCGACCAAAACAACAATACAAATAATAAGAATAATAATAGTAGTAATAATAATAATGGTAATAATAATAATAATA
>KN538407.1:505382-526366 GCA_000797535.1 Trichuris suis
TAATAATAATAATAATAGTAATAATAATAAAATTGGTAATCGGAATAAAAGTGTTGTGTCGCAGTAACGAGCAAACTACGAAGTGTAAAGCTGGCGGTAGTATTGTAACTGTCTTGGGTAAACGGGAGCAATTATTTTTGGGGCAACAAAGGTGTCGTGCAATCGATGATGAGCTATATGTGTTGGTTGACTTAGAAGCACGTACCACGTTTCGGCGACGACTTCAGCGGACCAGCTATGATGAACCTTACTTAAAAACATACAAGAAGAAAAGAAATGTGAGAAATTTCGGAGACTGGCAGACGCAGGGCATCGCCGGCAAACAAAACCGGCCAACTGGGCACAGACGATCCCCGCATGCATTGGGGCTTAGCGAATAACGGATACGCACACACCAACAGCTGCAAGCGTTTGAAAGTTGTTCGGGCCTGAAAAAAGGTTAAGGGCGGCGGGTTGTGAAGAAAGGACACCATATGGAAGGTAGAACGAAATGCGGTCCGTTTCGGCTGCACAGCGACAGGAACAAAGAGGACAACAGCGAAAGGAGTAGATAGAGAAAGAACCAAAAATGGTACAAAACGTAGAAGAAGAAGAAGAAAAAATAATAAATGTATGCCTACGCGCAGAGTTCTCGACTGTGTGTCTGCTGGTGGTTTTTGGGCTGTGATTGTTTCGCAACGATGGATCCCCTTCTCTCTCTTACTATATAACGACAACGCTGTTGGCCAGCCGTCTGCTCCTGGGACGAAGCTGCCGGGGCCGGATGATCAATTCCATATTTTTAAGAAGGAATCCCAGGAACCAGTGCACACGGCCATTCCATCTTCGGTGACACCCAGGCAACTGACCCGGTTGTCGTGACCAGCCAAGACGCCTGACCGTTCCTGCTGCATGCTGTCCCAAACGTTGCAATTGAAATCGTCGTATCCGGCAAACAAGAGACGGCCCGACTTGCTGAATGCCACCGATGTGATGCCACAGATGATGTTGTCGTGAGAATACATGGCTAGCTCCTGGTCGGCACGGATGTCGAATAGCCGACATGTAGCATCATCCGAACCGGTGGCAAAAGCATATCCGTTCGGAAAGAAAGCAACGGCATTGATGTCCGATTCGTGGCCTGGAAAAGTTTGCTTGCACATGCCGTCGCGTATGTCCCACAGTTTGGCTGAAGCGTCACAGGCGCCCGAGACGAAGGTACGCATGTCCGGTGACAGGCTGAGTGACATCACGTCGCCTGTATGACCAGTGAAGGCAGTGCACTGCTGACCAGTCTCGATATCCCAAAGCGCACTGCGAAATGCGTATACGTATGAATATAATACGGGAGCATATATAACACAGGGCACAGCCTTACCATGTCATGTCTCCGCTGGAAGTAACTATTTGATTGTCGTCCAAAAAACGACAACAGGACAAATATCCGGTGTGACCAGGTAGTTCGCGCGATACACGGACATTGCCTTCACGGGTCTTCAACGAGTAGATGCTGCAAATGTTGTCCAAACCACCGCAGGCTACATAATTTCCGCTGGGAGCGTAGGCACAGGTCATTACCCAGCTGCTTCGCAGTGGAATGGCGTGAACCTTGTTGGTCGTATACGAGTCCCATACGATTAACTTTCCGTCTTGACTTGCCGATACGAGATTGCGACTGTCGGTTGCCCAATGCATTGCGTAAATTTTGGCCAAGTGACCGCGCAGGGTGCGTCGTGTACGCATTTGAATGCGGCCCACCGGCTCCATACTGGCGGCCACGGCAGCCAACGTTGTGTCGTTGGCCGCCTTTCGAGCCTCACGGATTTGGCTCTTCAGCTGCTCCGCTTCCTGGCGGAGGGCTTCCAACTCGCTCATGTTCGCTTCACCGTCTTACCGTATTTTTCGTCTACAAGGCGAAACTGTGGCTACCGCTTCGGCGTCGGAGGCGATGGAGAAGAGGCGAAGACAACGGAAAAATGCCAGCAGCGGTAGCCGAATGGCGTTTGCAACGCGAACGGCGGCTTCAAAGGCGCGCAGGGGTTTTACCGCAATTTGTCACGTCCAAAAGAGCATCCTCAGCCTGCCGCGATCGTCCAAATATACAGCGTCGCCGTCACGACGACAACTAGTGGCTCGCACACAGTTACACAGCGATGAGACGGTGGTGTTTTCCAGGCAATCGTCGCCTGCGCATCACAACATTACTGTAACAAATCAAAAATCCATATTGCTTATCGGCAAATGAATCTACTTTTCGTTCAAATACTTACCTTGCAACTGCTTAATTGCTCCTATTTAACCAAAGCGCGATCACAAAAGTTCTACAACAGCAATTGCCAGCGTCTAGTTTCACGCAACTTGTTCGACTTTGGCTACGCGGTGCCTGCACGAATTGTACAACGCTGAGCTGAATTTATTACCAAGCAACGTTAGGGAGCTCGCAAACGCGTGAATCGTCGAGTCTATTGAGCCCACGGAAAGTCGTCATGAGCCTACCGTAATGTATGATGCGCAGGTGTAACTACTGAAGACCGTCTAGTTTCGAAAGCCCACAGCGATCTCTTCAAATCTTGGCAAGGTGGACGCGTTTTGCCGAGCCGCAATGGAAGGATACCTGCCTCGTCCCTTTTCTATGCTTATTGGCAAAGAAACCATGCAAAATAACAAAGCGTCGTCACGAAGCTCATCGCAAGCGCTTCATCGATTGCAGCTGTCAGGTAAGCTTGTTCATTCGTCTGGCACTTGAGGCACAGCCTTCTGACTAAATTTAAACAGCTGTTCATCTTGCAAGTCTACAAAGCGGTGTAAAAGGTTTTTGGTAATTATCAGGCAGTCTGTACCAATGAGCTTCCGACCATTCTTTAATGCGGCGACTTGTTGAATGGGTCTGGGTTGCGCCTGCAATTTCATGCTACTTCGTAGGGCAAGTTTGAAACGTTCGTTGCAACTTTGCCTTGCCATTCTATGCTTGCCAGAGCGCTCTTATATTTGGGAATAGGCCTTGTTTTTCTGGCGGGAAAATCAGTTTTATTTGCTGCCTTTCATTGTTCAAGCAAGTATTGAAGCTAGCAAATCGCTTCTGCTCGTGCCGTTGTGCCAAAACAGTTTATGAAGTCATAATCAATAGAGGGGAACATTACGCATCCAAGAATCAATAGAAGATGTTTCTGAAGATCGTAGATGGGTTAAAAGTGTAGAAAGCGGTTGTGCTCGCAAAGTTGCTAACTACTTTCTTGATGTTTTTTTTCAATCCGCTCTGAACAAAATGCGACAGGAAAGGTGCTTATGGTCGCGCCGATAGACTTGCTAACGGCGATGGCTGCATCTTTTTTTAAGTATGTTCTAAAAATAGCGTTTGCTCATCGAAGTAGCTGAGTCATCAGTCAAGTTAGCTTTTCGCCAGCCGCAGCGCTACGTCAACTATTCTTCAGCTGATTAGTTTCTGCGCTCAACTTCGCTTCCGTAATATTATAAAACGGATCGGTCGAATGGACAGTTAGTCAGAGTGATCAGCTTAAGTCAAAACGTGCAAAAAGATCTGTTATGAAATAAGACTACGGATGACGTCACGATATCGTCTTGTTCTAGTATAAGGAAAAGGGGCTTGATTGGTCTTGGTTTGAAAACCTAAACCTGAAAGCACTTAAAAAAGATCAAGCATACTGTAGTGACAGTGTTTCCCCTACCTGCGTAACGAATTTTTTTTAGCTTTATGCTGATTAATTAGTTCCAAGTATAGGAATTTAACTTCCTCTAGAATTCAATTAAGCGGAGTCTGTAACTGTTAGACATAAACCCATTTCACCATTCCTCCATCCATTTCAACTTTGCGATTAGCATTCGAAATGATTAAGTCATCCAATGGTTCTCGGTTACCGCTTTCTTTATGAAGCGCCTTCAGTGCATGCCATGAAGGCTTGCACTGAAGAGCCACTTGTAGTTGCTTTCCTTGCGCCCTTTTTGCGCATAAGTACATTTCAGGTATAATGCACGTAGTGTGTTTGCTGGGAGCCAGCTTTATTTCATTTGCAAATATGCTTATACGTAGCAAACTTTTGACGCACATATCTTTATCGTAGCCGTATTGATGCAATGACAGATTCTGTCCGTGGGTGTCAGTGGTGTTTTATAGCGTGAAATGGAGGGGATATTTGACAAGTACGATTGAAAACGCTGCAACTTGTTCTTGAAACTTGATATCAGTTGATTGAATCTGCTAGCCTGATGTGGCCATATCTTTGGCGTGTTCGAAAAGCGAATGCCCGAATTTCAGTTGAAGCAATGCGAATCCAATCTTTTTTTCAAATTTGATTGCGCCGTCGGGCTGTTGCTTTTCCACGCGTGCCACATTTCGAGACAGTTTTCTCAAAAAGAATGTCATAAATTCGTGATTCAACTTTGGATAGGAATATCTAAGTTTTATCTCGTCAACTCCATTTCATTCAAGGCGCGCGAATCGCTCTGCTCACTTCTTCGCAATAACTTTGTAAACACGTTTGCTTTTTCTGCTTCCTTTTTAAGTTCAACTGAAAAGCAGCCGCGGAATGAATTAGTATGTTGAGAATAGTTGTTGTCGCTGTTTAGCATTTTACTAATTGTTGAAACACCATCTTCAGGCCACAGGAAGTAATAAGTTGCTGCCATCCGTTATACTTTCTTTGAAGCTATTTTCTTCCTAACGATTTGCGTGAAGACAATAGGGTTAGTTTTTTCGTTTCCTTATTTTCAGGTTATTCTATTCTGTTTGCTTCAGCTGAAGTATTCTGCGAAGCTGGCCAACAGAGTTGCATTGCTTTGCACTTTAATACAATTTGCAGCAACTCTGAGCTTTTAGTCATAAGTTTCATTTGCCCAATTTTGCTTAAGTTACAAATTTCTCTTTTTAGCGTCTGACTACGTAATCACTTTTGGAATTGCAACATTTTTTATTTTCAACTATTTAAGCCTCCCTTACTTTCAGTTGCACATGTTGCTGCTGATTAATGCCATTCATAAGCTTATGAAGTAATGAAAAAGTGCTTTCGCGATGCAGTGATCTGTCATAATTTGCTGTGCCTTTTTTTGAACGGAATTGCATTAGGCGGACTTTGCGGGTGCGTTTGCAAAGTCTACTTTATCGATAGCTTACTTAGGCAGCCACTTTCTCATGTCAACAACTTTATCTGTACGACATTCGTAGTAATGATTATTGGTTGCACGACGCCACAGGCGCGCATTGCAGTTTCAAAAGACGCAAGAAGCTTACATTAAAAAGCCGCTGGAGCATTCATTATCTTTGCATCTATAATTTTCATTGCACTTGCCAAATGCTTCCAAGAAGTGCATTTCCAAGAACAACAGAAGTTTAGCCAACGATCAAATTATCCGATAAGATAACGAGGAAGATATGGAAATTATTTTAATAGAATATATGGACCAAATAAATCAGACGAAAGCAAGTCGCCGTAAATCATGTAATTCTATGTATTGCCTTTCTTGTTAAGGATGAGAGGGAATAGTTGTTTTGCATTAGTGGACAGATAGCTCGCAAAATTTGTTGTCCTTGAAAGACTTGCTGAACGCGCTTTTGTAAAAATTGAGGAAGACGAATTTTAAATGCTTATTAAACCCTTTGATTTGTCCGTAAGTACTTAGGCGTGTCAGATTTATACGGTAGAGGAAATGTTGATGTGCAGGCAAGCGGATCAATTGAAACTCTTCTGTTTTTTCTTCTCGGTTAAGTCAGGTTTGTTGTCAACTGGTTTAGCTCACTTTCATTCTCTGCTGACGTACTTCCACTAATTTTGTGTCGTTGTTGGACGCGCAGCTTTCCGCTTAGGAGTACGTAATGGTTTAAAATTTATTTTACGACTTTCAGTTGCTGTCTGTTCTCTCTTACGAATTGATCCGGCGGTTCTTTGCTTGCGGCCACCTTTGCACATCGTAGTGTATGGCACGGTGGTCTGCGTAAATTGTGCGATGGAATTTTTGAAAAGAGAGTATCCTGTAATCAAAAAACTGCTGAATCTTATACATTTATCCCTTATTCGTCTGTAATGATTAGTTTGACAGTCGTTTGAAGTTGCGATTAGCGTAGCCGTAGCTTCAAAAATAATTTTTTCCTTAGAGACGTTCCCTTCGCTACGACAAAGTATTTTAAGGTTACCCTCCCGGCCAAAACGCGAAGGCGCTTAGTCACTATTAATGTAAACCTGTCAGGCAACTTTTAAAAGGTTGCTGATAAGTTTGTTTCTTTTTAAAGTGATACGTCTAAAACGAGTTCACCATTACGGCCATTTCTTTCCAGTTAACAAAAGTATCGTATCTATGACAAGCTAAGAGAAGGTTGAACTTGTAGCTGGCGATGGTGCATGTGCTTGAATGAATGCAGTGTTGCCCTACGTGTCTCCGTGACGCATTCCCATGCATAGCGTTTAACTGCTTGCATTCAGCACGTTTACATGCTATCATGTTGCGCGAATTGATTATATGCGGTTAAGATTTCAAAGTCGTCAGCTGTTTTGTCTTTTAATCCCGACTTGCACAGTTCAGCGTGAGCATAGTCGGAAGAACTTTTACTTATTGTGAACCTACCGACTCGTTTTACTACGTTGTAATTCGTTTCTTAACGATTGACCAACTGCCAATCAATGGGCGCCTATGGATGAGGCAAACGTCCAAAATTGGTTGTTGAGGAAAAAAGAAGGCTCAATTAGTTCTAGTTCATTCGGAAATTGAGTTCTCAAGGCGAATCCATCTGCTTCGTTGCTGCGCCGTATTATTTCGCTACAATGGTCCTGTCAACAATGTGACACTAACCCACTACTTGACCAATGATTTTGTACGACCCGCAGGATGTTGTCGCTTTGATACTTGTTTCAATGGCCTTTCTCTCCAAGCTTTTCTTTGCATTAGCCAGTCGGCAATCGCTGTGCCAAAAGGAGTTCTGCTAAACAACCTCCTTTGACGTCATTCAATGCTGGCCCACTTCCTGACGTTGTTTGTTGCGCCATTGTCTCTTTTCTTCAGGCAGCTTGGCAGTTTGGGGTTCCAAATGGTCTTCTGCGATTCGGCATCCCGCGGTCGACTACGGCGCGCAACGGCTGAGAAAAACGTCAATCGATCTTGTCCAATAGGACAATTGGAAATGTTTCATAAGTCGACCAATGAGCATTCTCACTTAACAACACCATATTAGGCATCCTCACATCGATTCGTCAATGGAAGTCAGCCGTAAAAAGGCCGCGAATTTCATTTAACCACCAAGGCGTGCCAACATGGCTGTTTAACGCTTCTGCTCTTGATCGTCGAATAAGATTTACTTCCGGCGCCAAATATGCTCCTCTCGTTCGCTTGCAATAGTATGCGTGATTTTCAGGAAGTCAACGATCCTCGTTTGGTGATGGTCGACGCGATGTGAATAGCGGAGTTGGCATTGACGGCACAGAGTGGCCGTTCCCAGTGCGGCGGCGTCGCTTTCTCGATTTAAAGCCAAAAACGGTGACGTATAGTTGGACAGCGTCAGTTCAACTTCAAGATTATCCCATTTACGGCATCCGTTTTGCTTTACAAAGGAAGAAGAGAGAAGCGCCAGAGGTTTGCCGCTATGGACAATGTCGGCAAGGAAAACGGCAAGGCAGCTTCAGCTGGGCGCTCCGCGGGTGACGCTTTTTTCCTTCATATAAGCCCCCATAGAGAGGCAGTCGCCAGGCGCTTTGGCCATCTTAACGCCAATGGCATTCCAACGGAGCATCCCGTGCAAAAGCCGGTAAAATCCAGTTCGAGCGCATGTTTTTCAAGGCTCGATGGCACCTGGACCTACAATGGAGACCAGCGAAGCACCTCTGGATCGACGCCTTCCTTAGCCAGCAGCAAGCCTTTGTTCAACGTTGTCGATCACTCAGTTCAGACCAAAGCTGATCAGTTGTCTCGTAGTTGGCAGGCAAAGTTTACTGAACCTTTGTTTTACAACATTGCTAATGCTAAGGCAACCGCCGACTCTGGTGCTCGTCTTGTCAAAGCGTCCAAAACGAGAAATTTGCCTAACGACGGCTTCATGCAGAAGCCACAATCCCGCACGCAAGTATCGTCACCCAAAGAGTCAAGAAGGGTGACCACAATGCAGCCGCTAGAATCGAAGCAACGTTTTCGAAAGAGTGCGGATGTCGACGCACCGCTTGCGACCCTCTCAGCGGGAAACCAAACGTCCCAGGTGAGTGTCACCCTTTTCTCAGCTATTTTTCAAGTTCCTCTTAAACATCTCAATTTTACAAGCAACAGCTTCGCGTTAAGGAACGACTTCTTCCATCAAGTCGTCGCTTATGCGTGCAAGCAGCCCATTGAAATGCTTTAATACCCACTAATTGTTAAGGTTTATTTCCATCATATGTCCGTGTCATTAATTTCCGCTTGCGGACAGATGGACGGCTTTACTGCGCTGCTCCGTCATCGCCGACTCAAATTGACAAAATCTCACACATTTTAAAATGTCACACGTTTTGCCGCGCGCTCTGTTTTTCTATTCAAGTTCGGATTCGTTTAGTCCGACAGGCAACGCGGTCTGAAGGAAGAAATGCAAATTTTTTGTTTTCACTTTTCGAGCAAAAGCTGGTCGAGCGTTGTTTTGGGAAAAGTGCTTTCCGCATCCAAAACACCGACGTCTCTATATGGGCAGCGAACTTCGAAGAGGAATTTTTTTTAAAAACAATCCAGTCTGCTTTTGGCTTCTTCTCTTACTACTATTGCCGTTTTTCATGGAAAGATCGATTGGTTCGATGTAGCCGAGCTCACCTTGCCGCTCAGCTCGTTTGTATGGCAGTTTCTTTTTTGATTTCCTCCTTTAATTGTAATTCGCCCAAATGACGTCACATAAGTTCCGGTCTGTCCAAGAAGGCGTTTAAATTCTGCTCGTCTTTTGATGGCTACATAACATGGAGGGTGATCGATTTTCAACCTTGCATCGCAATGTTGGAGGTGAAAATCGATCCAGCTTGGACATTTCCAAGCGCCGACTGTGGCGGGAATGACAGGTGTCGCCACTACCGGACGCTCGCGTTGATTGGTGGAATTCAAAATTCGAATATTTGAATTTTGTCCAAACGACGTTAGTTATTGTTGCGCTCTTGGAGTGGCAGCTTCGTCAATCGTAGCGCAAATTTGTCGTTTGTCGAGCATTCGAAAGCCGTGACAACGTGTTCGCACGTCACAGCGGCTGCTCTTTAACAAGCAGTTGCCCGAACCTTTGCTAGCGGAGAGAAAAAGCATTTCCGGCGCTTTCATGAAAGCTAATATGATACGGATGAGCAAACCACAGTTGTCCAACTTTGTCATTAGTTGCCACCGCGCAATGGCATTGTTCTAAATAGTATTGTTGACGAAAGTGACATCTCTTCGTTGAGGCTATTGTCTTTGGTGAATTGCCAAGGCGTTCGCCGAGCAGTTCAATCGATTGTCTCCGCATATTGGTGTACGACCTTTCTTTCGTCTCCACGAGCATTCTCGCATGGCTTAATGCGAAAACAGCTGCATGCCGTTGCATGCAGTCGAGTTGCGCAACGAAAACGTCCAGTAAAACAGCTAAGCAGCGTTGACGGGAAATTAGGTCGCGCCATCAGCCGTTGTACATGTCAATTAACCCGTGACGGGATGTTTGAGCCACAAGTCCGTTCGACGTTGTCAAGTGGGCGAAAAAGAGCAGATGGCGATGGTCGCCTGCAGGGTGCAGCTCATTCTTTGTATTGCGCGCTTCGAGCGCACCCTTTGGTTTTAGCCATCCTCGTCGTCCATTGGTCGACTGGCGCCGACGCGTATCGATTGGTCGAGCGATCTGGTCGAAGGCATAATGTTTGTTTCAACCTTCGTTGACGGCCATTAGCCGACCCTACATTTGGCAACGTCCTTTGTCACTTGTTATTGCTGGTGCTGGCATCATTTGGTTCGGCAATTCTCGCATAGTCATAGTCCAACGACCGTACTGTTTTTTCTTGCACTTCCAAGCCGCTATCTTTGTCGTCGTGCAGCCTCGCCAAGCTGATTCCCTTTGTTGGTAATTTCTCCTCAAGAAAACAAAGAACGAAGACGATGCTCGATTCGCAGGAGGTATGAGCCTTTTTGAATTCGCTCTCCATTCTGCGTTATTAGCTTGTCCAGTGGTTTAGTTTTAAAGTAATTATGAATCTGGAGAGTCGCGAATGATCATCGTTCCAAAGTAGGCAAGCCTATGCGTATTGTATTATTTTGGCAAACTGCCTTACCATATGCACACGATCGATTGAACTGCCTAAGTCCGCGGAAAGCGTTCTGCTTGCGAACCAACAAGGACTTGCAAGCGTTAACGAAAGGCTCCATACGACGCTGTTTATTTATCAGCCAAACCAGTTTACGCCTTGGCATTGTTGTGTAGTAGTAGTAGTAGTAGTAGTTTCCTCGCCGTTTATTATCGAATAGCAGATCTTCGTTGAGCGCATCGTTGTGAGCTATTTCCTTTGGGCTTTAGCGCGCAGTTGCGTGTGGTCGCCATTTGGTAGCATCTGTTCCATTTGGCCGTCGGTCGGGATGTCAGTTCATACCAAAGATGGGATGTCGATTGGTCAACAGTCAGCGGTGACTAACTTTTCGCTCGTTCACTTTGCGTTCGACACCTGTTTGGCAAGCTTATTGTAGAGCAGCCCGTGAAAAGGCGCTGCTCACTGCTAGGTCGCAAGGTGTCGTCGAAACTGGTTCGAGCCAAACTCCATTTGACCGCAGTAGTCGACTTGCACGACCGTAATTGTACTTTTTAATCCTCCTTCGCCGTGTGCGACCTGTTCTCCAGAATGCGCGTTGTCAAATTTGAATCGAATCTGTCTGTTCTTAAGTTTTTTCTAATGTCGTCGACTCCATCGATTTCGACGCTCTCTAAGGCGTTTGGGTTTGCTAGAAAAAATGACGAAATCAAAATTCTGCAAGCCGACTCGTGCAACCGCCCGTCAATTGACAGCAATGACTCATTCGGGGGTTGCGAAAAAACTACACCGCGCCAATGGATTTCATGCCATTTCATTAGTACGTTTGTACCAATGGCGCGGAGGCTCAGTTGATTCATTTCCAATGAACGTCAATTGTCATATCGTTCTGTATCCCTCTCAGCCGAAAGTTGGGCAATTCTAGCTTGAGCTGTTGCCGCTAACGAACTTGGCGGATGAATTAGTAGAAATCAATACCTTTCATCGAAAGAACGGCCTTCTCACCAGATTTGGTTTCTTCGATATGTCCATCTTTTTTGCAGACTGTACACATTTTGCTCCGTATCGTAAGGCGATCACAGAAAAAGGCCGTTGTGTTTGTCTAGTAATCTTAATGTATGACGTGTAGACGGCTTGATTGAAAGTTTGTTGACGCCTAAGACTGATAATTACGAATATATCCACTAATGCAGGTTGAACCAACCAGCTTTGCTCTGTTTCATCGTTGAAGCACCGATTGCGTGGTAAATGCACATGCTTAGGTGGTAGCTTTCCTGTTTTGCTGATAGTCGATCGATTAGACGTGGCAAACAGGAATCAATAATCTTTCCTTCTTATTTAAGGGTAAACTTACGGTGTGCAGAAACGTTGGACGCTTTAGTAATGCTTACCGAATGAGATATAGAGCAGAGTCTATTGCCTTTTGGTGGCGGGACGTCTGATGTTGACTACTACTTATCGATCAAGAAATCAGCCTTGCCAAGCCGGATTTGTCATTTTTTTGCGTAATACCGGTCTCGTGACTTGGCCTCGTTCCTTATTCAAATGTTTGAACAGTTCACGTGCCTGCCAAGCGTGCTTCGGTGGCAAATCTGTTCGGACCGCCAAGATCACTTTGTATATAAGAAGCTTTGGCTAGTCTGCGGGCTCATTTAGGGTGCTTCTGTTGCATACGTCCAAGTGGGCTGCGAATGGCCTTTCGATCGATCAGAAAGGTACTTACGCGTTTCTGTGCTCTTTCTGTTAGGTTCCTTTGAGCGTTAATGAATTGAGCGAGATAGAATTTCCAAATCGATGCTAGGAAGGTAAAGGTTGGTTGGGCCCCGAGGATTCATGAGCAGACGTCCCTGAATTGCTAGCAGAGTTTGCTTTTTTAAGGAAACAGCACCTATCCTACTAAAGGGTGGCCACGTGATCAATGATGATTCAATCTTGGTGGCGGATATTCTTATCAGAGGTGGAAAGATTGCGTAAGTTCTTTTGCTGTATACCACTGCGATCGATCATCCGCACTTGCGCGTTTGCAGTCAGATCGCCAAAGGCATACAATGCCAGGATGCGCGAGTCATCGACATCGAAGGGAAATGTGTGATGCCAGGTGAGAACGAAAGCGAAAGAGATTGCTAACTTGGAAATGAAGCACTTATTGTTGCTCATTGTAGGTGGCATTGACTCGCATACGCACTTCGAGTGCCAATCGATGGGTATCAGATCGGTTGACGATTTTGCCACAGGAACCAAGGCGGCCCTGGCCGGCGGTACAACAATGATAAGTAAGCAAGAAGAAGCTTAAACAAGTTTATGAGATCCATTTGTCATTCATTGATTGCAGTTAATTGCGTTGATTCGGCCACGTCGGAAAGCCTAATGTCTTCTTTTGAAAAATGGAAAAAGCAAGCGGATCAACAAGTCTACTGCGACTACGCGTTCAGCGTGACGGTTCCGAAGTGGTCGGAAAGTTCCGCAAAGGACATGGCCGAACTGGTAAAAAGTCATGGTATTTTCTATCGATTTCTTTTCCACTTTTGGCAAAATGTTTGTCTGGCAATATTGCAGGGGTTAATTCGTTTAAATTCTCGACGGCGTCGAAAAATGCGCCCATGTTGAACGACTGCGAGCTATATGAGGCGTTGAAGCACTGCAGGCAGTTGGGAGCACTTGCACGGATCCATGCGGAACATGGTGACCTTATATCGATGGTATGCGTCGCTTTGCGGCTATTCGAACTCATATGGTGACATTTCTACCGATCAGAAGGAAGAAGAATTGCTGACTTGCCAACATCTTTCCATTCCTGAAGCCTTTTTGCAAGCTCGACCTGAGCAGGTAGACTTCCCTTGAGCCAATAGCCTTTCCATGACTATCTAGTGCTCTTTTTGAAGCTCGAAGCAGACTGCGCGTTTCGTGCATGTTCCATATCGCAGTTGGCTGGCTGCCCGCTGAATCTGCCTTTCGTGTTGAACAAGCAGGTGGCCAAAACCGTTGCCGATATGAAGAATAAAGGTGGGAAATTCAAACCGAAGCCTTATCTGATAATACCGCTTTGACGTTCAACAGGAGTGATCGTTTTTGGCGAAACAACTTCGGCGTGTCTGGCTGTTAATGGAAACAACTATTTCCATCCGAGTTTGAGTCACGCAGCGGCTCATGTCACTTCTCCTCCGCTGCGACCAGATCCGACCATTGGTAATGGTATGATACGTAGGTTGGCCAGCGGAGAACTGGACATGGTGTCCAGTGGTCATTGCGCTTTCAACAATGAGCAAAGGTCCAAAACGGCTTCCGGATTTGGCAAAATACCGCAAGGCGTTACGGGTGTCGAGGAGCGCATGATGATCTTATGGCAGAAGGGCGTCGTAAGTGGACGATCGTTTAAGCATAATTTTATAGAATTGTCCATTAGAACACGGGCATGCTTGACCCTATGCGTTTCGTGGCGGTGAGCAGTTCGAACGCGGCAAAACTGTTCAACTTGTATCCTTCAAAGGTACGTATTTTTCCTTCTCCTACGTAGCGTTTGTATCTTTGTAATTCCAGGGTCGGATAGCGGTCGATTCGGATGCCGATCTTGTTGTATGGGATCCATTTGCAGAAAAAATACTTTCCGCACAAAATCAGTGGTCCAAAGTTGATAGCAGCATATACGAAGGTGTAAAATGTATCGGAATGCCAGTTATGACAATTGCCGGCGGAAGAATTGCTTTTGAAGAAGGGCAGGTGAGGAGGAACAACAGATGAACAGCTCTCATTCATTGGCTTACGATGCGTCGCTTAGGTGAAAGTTCCTGCCGGCAGTGGAAAGTATATAAACGTGGCTCCATTCTGCCCGCTTGCGTTTAGCCGCATAGTGACGGCAGATGCGATTCAAGTCATCACTACTATGAACAATTTCGAAGGGCCACCGTTAAAGGTGATTCCATTCGTCAGTAATCAGGAGTTCCATACTCGCCCAATAACAATGGCTGGCAGTCGAAACATGCTCGACTCTTCATTTACCATAAGCGGTACGCCAAAATGGTGCTTTATTGCAAAGGGGTTTCTATGGTGATTCATTGCAGGTGCCCAATTTGACGACAGCGACCATCAGAAACGGACGACACCGTCGAAGCATCCCTTCGTCAGTGATCAGGAGTTCCATACTCGTCCATTGACAAAGGCGGGCGGTCGAAACATGTTCGACTCTTCGTTTGCCCTAAGTGGTACGTGAAAACGCTACTCTTTCAAAGGTGTTGTTTTTCTAATGATGATTTATTTGCAGGCGCCCAAGTTGACGACACTCAGCATCAGAAACGAATGACACGTATAACAAAGCCACCGGGTGGAGACTCGCACGGCCTTTGGTAATGTGGCATTTAATAAGCGATTCCAGCTTTGCTTGCTATTTCATTAATTTGGTATTGCAAAAGTTTTATTCATTTCACACGCATAATGTTCTGGAAAAATGTGATGACGTAAGTTGCGCTTAACCGAAATAAAGTGGACGTTCAAACGACGTCTAATCAGGTGGAACGTTGGCTAACGCCTCAATAAGATGTGCATACGTTTCTATTCCTTTCAAGTAAGTGTCACGATGCAAGTACTCGTTATGGTCGTGCAAAAGTATTGGCGTTTGCACTATGGGACTGAATCCATAGGCAGCAATGCCTTTCTATAAAACGTTCAAGTAAGTAGAAGCCTTAGCATAAATGATACCTTACGTATCTCAAGTATCGTGCGTCCGTAGCACCAGCAAATACTGCCGGCCGATACTTGAAACCACTGAATAAGAATAAGTGAGATAAGTCAAGAGAATTTTACAGCAACTGCATACAGTTGGTCGAAGACGTTGCATATTGCCTTCCACCATGGATCATCCGATGATTGAGGCGACATTGCTTTGTTCTGTTCCTTCTAAACAGACGCCTTACGGAATTGTGTTTATAAACGTGTCCAGCAGAGCTTAGAACATTCCTTTCGACGTGCAGCCCTTTACTTACATGAATGTATTCAATGCGAACATCGTCGCCTGCCTCTTCCAACCACTGGTCCAACTGGCGTTGCAATGCCTTGAAAGGATGGTAAATTGCTTCTACTGCTTAAGTGGACGTACCTCGAAGTCTACAGTCGGCGGTACACGCATGTCAAATGCTTTAAGAAAAGGACAAAATGGAACGCCTATGGGATTGACTGTCCGAAACAACACTTACTTGCTACGAAATGTGATGGAACGACGTTCTGTTGAATACCGCCCTAAAAAACGGAACAACGTTAAACGTGGGCTCCCAAACCGTCGGTGGTACCTTTAAAATTGTAAGATTGACGGAAATAACGTCTCCCAAGGACAATGTTTTATTGGACATTAGTTTGATCTTTTCCTGCTTTCGTAGTTCAAAGAACTTTCCAATGATATAATGCTAGACAAATTGATGGAGACAAGAAATAGTGGGACTGCTTTTACGTTACGTACTAACTTCTCGGCTGCCGTATTCTCAATGAACTGTGATCCATGACCAGCGTTGCCTGATGCTATGACTCGAAGCCCTGACAAAATACACCAAATGAAATGTGCAGCACTACTAATGCGTGGCAACAGTACGTACACCAAACTGACCTTTCTGCATAGTAAATGCGGTAAATGTCATCCTCGGAAGCGAGACCTGAAAACGAAGTAAGCATTGAAGATGATTCGTAACGATTAATGGGACATGTACCTTCGTCCAGGCAAATGCCAACGTTTAATCGACGGAATTCTTCCATCTCCACGAACATTCTCATGCCTTCGACACCACCGATTTCCTCATCTGTGTATATAACCAAATGGAGTAGAACGGGACATGCGTGAACTTGGCAACTTTTAATTAGAAGGATCATGCCACAACAGGTAAGAACAAACAAAGAGTGAATATGAACTTCATTGGTTGTTTAGCATTTGCTACGAAAGATGATGGGAAAGTTCAATCTTTTACTATGCTGAAAATTGTCTAACTTTGGCAGCCTATTTGTTAGACAAAATATGACACTGTTCTTAAAAGCTTAATTACTCTATATATTACCAAGTTGTACACTTTAGAGATGGAATAGTAATTAACTCAGTTCATTCATGCACGTAGTTATTAAATTGAGCAAATGTTCACGCAGTATCCTAAGTTGAGGAATTAAAGCTCGTTCCAGTGTTGGCTTCGCCGTAATATCTTTGCTCAATGAATAGGGAGTATCGTCGCTAAGGTTGAATGGGAAATTTTACCTGGGACGAAGCATATGTGAATAGTGCGCTTTAGTTGTACTCCTTGCATCTTCAAACGATATATTGCTTCTAAGTACCTACGAGATTATTGTGACTATGCCGCACTCGAAAGGACAAAAATGGCTCACTGCATGCCCACACTTTTCATGTCTTGGGTGCCACGACCGTATATTTTTCCATCATCGTCCAAATGACCCGAAAAAGGGTCACAATTCCAGAACTCCTTTAAAAGAATACGATTATTGCGTAGTTGCAAACATTTCAGCGGACGGACAGGAAACGCGGGAACCACATCCATATGCGAGTTAAGAAATACAGACGGTAGCGAGGGATCTTGTCCCTTCAGTGTCATCAATAAGGCCGGCTTGCCCGGGGCGATCAGTACTGTCTGGCATGCCAGGTCGAAGGCTCTTCCAACTGAGCTAAGGAATTGTATCGCAGTGCCTAATCAATAAAGCAGTATAATAATGGGCGCTGCTTATAAATTCTGTTACCATAATCCGGTGTCGGTTGGTCAGTTCTTATTCTAAGATAGGTTAGAAATCTTTCTATGCAATCATTGGCATTCATTTCGCTTTTATGTCACAATAAGTGATCCCCAAAAATGTCAAACCAACGTTTGGGAAAAATGCATAGGATCCTGAAGAAGACAGTAGGATAATTATTCAAGCAACAGCGCAAATGCAAATGGGCCTACGATGAAGGTAAAACTTGGGAAATGAAGGACAGTCGTGAGCTATGCGTACACGGTCCTGTCAAGAATGACGCAATAAATTGTAGACAACATGAATGACCTGACCTAGACGTAGGTACGTGGTCGAAAAGTGGAGTAACAAGCAGATAAATGAATTTATCAATGGGCCTATCGAACCCGGACGTACACTGTTTATGTAAGTCCTTTCAGTCAGCGTTTGTGTAAAGCGGGAAAATAATCGCAAAACCAGTAAGCAAAAGCCACCGCTTAAATGCAATAAGGATGAACGGTTGCTCTTCAGGAAAGAAAACGTTGGCTATTTTTAGTAAAATTAAGATTAGAAACAGTTGCCATTCGCTTTTATGAGCAAATTGGGCTAAACAAAGACAATTTTGCAATTTTCCTTGCAACACTAACGCACCGCTGCCGTGGCGACTCATCATCAATTCAACTTGTCGTATGATGAAAAAGGAAACCGTAAACTCACTTGTAGAATGTCAGTGAAAACGTTGATGTCTGAACAAGCGACAGAAAAATGATCTAACGGCTAATAAACCCTACTTCTGCACCTTTTGAAAATGACATTCACTACAGTAAATATTCTCAAGATATAGTCAACCTGTCTGTAGTTGAACCTGCATTCCTTTTAACGTAATTTGGTTTTTGGTCGCATTGGAGATCCGCTTGGTCAAACAATTGCTAATTCACTTCCAACTATGTGCTGTTGTCGCAAAGCAAAGTTGACATTCGTGCTTGCTCTGCACGAGACAACGCTTTGCAATCTCTGCTTAGGACTTGGTGTTTCGAACATTCTTAAGTTTCAGCGGAAATTTCTAATTGTATAAGCTGCTAGAATCACTCTCACGATTGGTATTGTTGCAGACTTCCATGAACGTTGCCAGGTGTGCCTATTCAACTGAAACGGGCATTGTGGTCGTTTCGTTATCATTTTGACGTTTCTGGACCTTTGGCTTTCTGCAGTTTGTAGAAGTTAATTTCATGTCATTGTACGTAGCTCATTATTGTCATGCGCACTCAATTGAAGCGTCTTTTGTATAGGGTTTACCTCTTCGAGTTGTACAGCAAAAAGTTACGTAGGCGCTTCGGGGCTGCCGAACAGAAGACTTTACGAAGGTAACAAACAATACTTGCTTGCATTGATATTGTTTAAATAGTATATCGAATGATTTATCGAAAGTAGTACTTTGGAAGAAGTTTAGAGTTTGCTTCGCAGCTCGTTTCCTACAGCGCACCTGAAAGTCAAGTTTTCAGCATCCGATCTGCTTGGTTAAGCATTGTAATGTAACTTTTGCTTTGTTTTTGCGTATTTTCTATAATTTGCGGTTCATATTAAGCGCAATGGAACTGCTGCTCACTCCAACAGTCTTCGTTGGGTCTTTTCTTACGCTGATACGGTGTTTCATTCTTCCCTGCGATTCTCTCGTGAGGTCGTAAACGTGTTATTAGTCTTTATCCTGACTTCATTTTCCTAAGTAAGCGTCCAAATTTATGTTAAAATGAGCAGAAAAAGATGTTAGTGAACGAAAGCTGCTGGAATTCCTAATGCAATGCTGCCTTCTTACACTGAGCGGGCTCATGATTTAAATTCTATCTGTGACAATGTTTCGTGCTCATTTAATCGTATTAGCTTTTTCGACAAAATCGATTACTATAACGGTTTTAGCTTTTAGTGAAGGAAGGGGTGATTTTCTGTTGGAATAATTTATGAAAGTATACGTTAAATAACCATTATTTTGCCTTTCCTTTTTGTTTCATCGACTGATTGTTCAAATTATTCATACTGTGGCTGAGACTAATGGTTTTCATGTTCGGTACGATTCTGCTCATGTTATAAAACCGCTCAATTTCGCGGTGCAATTCTTTTCATACAGGATAGCTTCGTTATCTATGTTTGTAATTTTCAGAAATAACAGTGGCGACAGATCGTCTTTGTTTCCCCTGTTGCCTGCATCCGTACAGTAATTCCTACGGACTGTGGTTTCATTGTCATCACATCGCTTTTGGTAAAGCTCTTTTGTTAATCCGTAAGGCGAACGTATGTATGAAAATTTTTGCTGTATTGCTCAATGCATGCTCAATGCTCAATTCAATTTCCTAGAGTAAGTGCGCAATTATTACGGCTACGGACTAAATTGCTGCAATGGTCATTGCTGCACGCAGCAATTTAATCTGTAGTGGTAATAACTGCCCATTTATTCTAGGAAATTGCTTACTTCCGTTATGTTAGCGTACTCCATTTCTCACAGACAATAACGCGTTTATTGGGCTCATGATTTAAATGCTATCTGTGACAATGCTGCGTGCTCATTTTCATAAAGGAGATAGCGCGTTTTACGTCTTCCCTATTTTCCCGCAAATAACCTGTTACCGTCTGAAGAATGCAGGTTTTGTGTTACTGTGAGGTGGCCAGCCATGCCGTTCTGCCTTTAGCGAAGCCTCAACCTAAACAGAAGACAATAGTTTTACTTAGGTTCATGTAAGGACAGAATAGGGTGTCCGGCATGCTTGCTAGTAAGCGCAGAACAGAATGGCCGGCATTTTTATTTAAAGGAACATGCATTTTTCAGACTGTGGTGAACTACAGTAGGTTGTTTGCAGGCAAATAGGTGGTAAAACTGCTGTTTCTTTTTATGCTTGGTAGTGATGGAAGTCTTCGCCATTGAAGTTCGAAGATTTGAATAAAATGGATGCCTGCGCACAAGCAAATCACGTCATTTACGCCCCTAACGGAGCCTTCAGTCGTTGGTACGTGTGAAGAATAGCTAATGCAATTTTCCACAGAAATTCTTTTATTAATTGTAGTAAAATGATCGACCTTCATTAAAAGAAGCCCATCCGTTATGTTAATACTGTAAAGTTGGCTTAGCATTGTTTGTGATTTGGTTTCTCTATGATATTATAGTGTTTGCTTGAGTACTAATTTCAAACTGAGAACAGTTTCATACTGTCGAAAATATGGCAGACAAACGTTCCACTTATTTATACAATTTAATCCAAGACTTATTAAAATGCACCTTTTGAAGCTAAATTTTATGGTCTTCAACGTTAAGCTGAGCTAATTAGTTCTCACAGTTCCTTTTCTATTAGCGAAGGTTTAGTTGCTGACAGAGTTCTTCGTAACGATGACTGCAGAGTGCCTCTGGTGAGCTATGGGTGCAGAATATTTTGTTCCATACTGTTAATGTCAGATTTGATTGAGATTAACTACCCGGAATCTTATCATTCCCGTTAGAATAAGATTAAAACCAGTTTTGGAGGAAGTGAACACATTCCTCTTTCAAACTGACCAATTATATTAAATGCGGTGCTTAGTTGCTCCGCTAATATCAATACACTATAAACTCGATTATCCGAAGTAATTGTAGCAGGGAATAGTTCTGATAGTCGACAATTCGGATATGAGCGTGATTTGATTTGCCTGTCGCTTTTTGTATGTATTTTGAGTTTATTTTCTACCAGCTCTGTTTTCCAAGATATATTACAAGCGTTTATGTTACGCGGCACTTTATCATCAATGTCATACCAATAATTTACGCATATTTAAAAAACCTGTTTATAGAAGTTTACTTTAACACTGTTCTCCTCTTGTTGGCGGCTAAATCACCGATACTTTACAAACTGCATTTTTTCAGTCACACTCTTGCATTTCTAGCCATTGTAGAGGAACTTCCAAGCACTGATAGGCCTTGTCGTACGAACGGTGTACATTTTCTAACATTTCATCATCGTACAACTCTTCTTCTTCTTCTTCTTCTTCTTCTTCTTCTTCCTCTTCTTCTTCTTCTTCTTCTTCTTCTTCTTCTTCTTCTTCTTCTTCTTCTTCTTCTTCTTCTTCTTCTTCTTCTTCTTCTTCTTCTTCTTCTTC
>KN538408.1:20532-31070 GCA_000797535.1 Trichuris suis
CTTATACGCCCATAAAAATTAAAGCTTTTGTGTTAAGTGGCAATGAAAGTTTTGACATGAGTAGAAACTGGATATTTGGCGAAGATTCATAGTAATTGTACAGTTATGTTTGTTGTATTATTATGTTTTTGTTCGTTAGATTGTTAAATAAAATCATACGTTGTTGTTCATTGTTTTTGGCTATGAAAGAGATGGACATGTGATAACGCGTAGTGGCAGCGGCAGGCATAGGCGTTACCTTCTCGTGCGTATGTGAACCGTAATCATAGCTGATTTGCGTGAGTTTATGCGGTGTGGAAACTTAAACTTGTGCTGTACTTCCCACAAAAAACCTATCATTGCTCCTCCAAACACGCGTTCCTTTCCGGGAGAAGGCCAGCCATCCTGTTCTGCCTTTATGAGCAAGCATGCCAGCCGTCTGGATGTGGCTTTACCTAAACCTAAGCGGAAATACAAGCCTTATGTTTATGCTAAGGTAATGGTAGAAGAGGTTGACCGTAAGCATGGAGTAGAAGCTTGTGGATTACGCCGTCTTATAGAGGTTTACAGAAAATGTAATCTTGCTTAGGCAATACTGTTAGTCAGAGTGAGTCCTAAGCAACAGCGACGTCGCCAACGCAGACGTCTCAGGGTAGCCCATCTCTTGAAGCGACAAAGGTCGAAATAACAGCGGGAGGGTTGTTTGGCTAATGGATTCAAACCAGGCTCCCGAATGGTAATCAAAGCCTTTCATGCAAGCTTATTCAGTGTATAAGTGCAGGCTTCAGTAAGCGCAGAAAAGCAGTACCGGTAAAGTTGTTAAACCAATCAGTTCAAGTAGCGGGGCGCAGGCCCCACGGAGGGCTAATTACACCGGAAAGTCCTTTAAACACTCGTACAGTTACTCATAGTCTTTTCAGGAACGCAATAGAGGCACCGCGACGCGCAGAAAGCGCTTTTTTTAAATTTTGCTGTTTGCGGGGTTACTGTATGTTTACTACAGTAATCGTGTTTATTGACGCGTTAGTGTACCTACTTTTCGTTATTTACTTCTGCGGACTGCTGTATGCTTGCGGGGCTTTAGGAAAAAGGATCCAAATTGTGTACTCTCCGGTGTGTTGTACGTCTCAGCAACCGTCGAGGTTGAGTCACAATTTGGTCCTGTGTTTGTCACCCTTTTGGTCCCTCGAAGCCGGATCAGAACATTGCAACTCGCCTTCCTTCATCATATACTCGCTTACATCAGTAAACAGTTGAGTGAATCGAAGTCTTCATTCTTGGCGCAAGTGTTCTCCCACATGCGTCTGAACCAATTCGCTGCGCCATTATGTAGCGTGCGCTCCTTAGTCCATTGCACTATACGAGTACGCACGGGTGAATAGAACGAAACCAGAACAAGGTAAACAGAACAGAGCCAGAACCAGAGCAACCGAGCAAATCCTGCTCCCGTAATATGGTGGGCGGGCAGCTCCCGACTCGTAGGTTAACCCTCCCAAGTGACAGGTAATAATATCACAAATCTGCCCGTTCACTACTCGTTACATTACGAACTTTCATGGCAACTACACGTCTCGTCATCAACATGAATCAATCTTGATTCAATGAATACATTAAACTGCGAAAATGTAGCTTTTTGGTACAGGTGTGTAGAATTTTATGGCCTTTTTTACGGAACAACAACCCATGTTTGCAATCTATTAGAATAAAAGGTTACAAGCATAGGTTGTTGTTCCGTAAAAATGGCTATGAAATACTTTAAACTGCCAAAAGCATGGGACTTGGGCACAAACGTAACAATATTAAAACTAACAGCACCATTTAAAATATGCACATTACATTCAGAAAACCTTAAACTTCAGACGGACCAGCAGCTTATTGCTTAATAGACTCATTACGCAGCGTGCAGTGCCGACGAACGGTCTGGTCGTTCCTGTCCGCCTAGCTAATATACTTCTCTCACTGATCTCAAACAAGTAATCACGTCAACACGAGGGAATGACTTGGCCTAGACACAATATGACAAGCGTCCCTGAAACAAACCAAACCAATTATGCGCAAACACTTTTGAGTAATGGATCAAGATTTTGCAACTTTCCTGATTTCACGATTGTCATGATATCAGGATTCGTCTCTATACTATTAATGCTCATATGGTTTTTAGTGGACTGGATCTATTATGGAGAAAGCAAGTCAATTGTTTCACACTTCCAAATCTTAATGAATGCTAAAGGCTCGTCTACTAACTCTATTAATTGAAGAAACCTCCTTTAATGCGAAAGATGGATTTTCATAAGCGTGCTTTATCTATTAGAAAGTTTTAATAAGTTTATCAGTCTCATCTGTACTGCTATTCTCCAGTTATTGAAAATAACCTTTTCCATCAGTACTATGATGAACACCAAGCTGAAGATGAAAAATATGTTCCACTTCTGAAAACTCAGTGTGCAAATGTAGCGGTAATACAAAAGTTTTGCGTAATGTTGTTTAGACAGTTCAGTTAATACTACTCAGCTCCTTGCCTTTAACCTACATTGCTTGAAGTGTATGAATTTTACCGGTACACTGCATAAGAGCACCACAAGAGCCATCAATCAACTTTTTTCATAATGTATAAATATCCCAGAAAGACAATTTTTAGCAAAAAATAGAACGAAAGCGTGTTTATTTTTAAGCTAATGGTATAATCAAATTGCCATATTTAGGAGATACTACAACAATGGCGCGTAGAGGCATACAGCAATATCAAACACGAAAGAGAAGGCACAGCGAAACTCGCAGAAGAAAAGCAATAAAGACTTTCAATATTAATAGACGCAGAGGAAAAGTTAAGATTCGTAAGAGTAATAGGGTAGAATTCACAAAAAAGAAAACAAAGTGCAAGGATGAAAAGAATTCCAGCGCTTCCAGCAAAAACAGAAGCATGAAAACAAGAACGAGCAGAACAATAAGTTACGCGCCTGGAACAAATGCACACAAGATGGTTGAAAATATAATGAAGAAGCTTGGCTGCGGAGTAGAAAGATCAGGGAAAAGCAAAAACAAGCCTGATAATTGTTTACACAAAGTTTAACGATCTGTTTAGCATTTAAGCCGTAGCAAGTAGTAAGAAGTTTTCAAGTACACCATTACTACTACTGCAAATGGCACTTTCATTGCGAAATGCTTCAAATAAAATTGTTAACCACGAGTCGGTACAGAAATAAAAGTATCTCTCAGTTAAACTTTCTATAGCAACGAAAACACTGAGTTGTCAAAAATATTGTCACGTTAACGCACATTTACTTACTCTCCCCGGTCTGAAACAGAATCAATCATTACAAACGTGGCAAGGGCAACGGAAAAGCCGACCTGCAAAATACGCAGTAGCAAACTTAGGCTGATATCAGCAAAGGCGGTTTCCAACTTAGTAAATAACATCGCACTTAATACAGGTATGCCCCGCTTTACGAAGAAGCTGAATTTATACTCATTTTCGCTTTACGAAGGACTTGCGGGGGCATTATTCCCTGTTACGAAAAAGGGGAAAGGATACAATAGCTTTTAGTGTTTCCATTATGCGTTCTTTGCGGCAGCGTTATTGCTGCTGCTGCATGTCTACTGTAAGGTGAAATTACGCCTAGTATCGAAGTTGCTAATTCCTAGCGCCCCGGGCTTCCAGCTGCCATTTATCTTAATCATCGCGTGCATTAATGCACTGGACGGTCTCCGGAGCGGTCCCTAAGAGGACCACACACGACTTCGGTGTGTGCGCCTGACAGAAAGTGTCCAGTGAACCGGCCCACACCAGGTGGTTCCTTAAGGTTGCTCTTTCACATTGATAGTAGATCGGATGCGCGCCAGGCTTGCGCCCTCCCATGTAGACGGGAAACCTATATACGTAGCACGCTCTGAACGGGGTAGTCGAGATTATTCGGAGTTCTGGTTGTTGTGCCATTGCGTTGAAATAAAATCGTTTGCGTTTTGTAAACATATTACCAACACTTAACGATATGGGCCCAAAGGAAGCAACGAAGCCAAAGAAAACTCGGAAGCGTGTTCCACTCAGCTCGAACTTGGAAGTTATTAGACGCTTTCACCGTGAAGAACGAAGCGTGGACATCACGCGCGCAGTGAGTCTGTCTGCATCCACCATTCGTAGCATATACCTTCAGAAGGATAAGATCTTGAAGGCTGCAGAAGTTATCGTTGGTAACAGGAAAGTAGTTACTCTTAGTAGGCCCCAAATAAAGGACAGAATGGAAAATCTATTACTTGAGTGGATTGGCGGGTGCGGAAATCGTGGGGTACCCTTGAGTTATCTCATTATCAAGGAGAAAGCAGTCCGTCTATTTAACAAGCTGAAACAGAAAGCAATAGAAGAGGGTGATGACAGTCTTGCACAAGTGGAGTTTAGCGCTAGTCGTGGATGGTTTCATCGGTTTTTGAAGAGAGGACACCTTTGACCTTTTACATTCTGGGTTAAATCACATCTCAGGCACATTAATTCATAATCGATATCCTAAATGTTTCGTTAAAACTATTATATTTCGCAAGTTATACAGATCATCGCCACTTGTTCCTACAAGTACCGTACAACCCCATCCTGTTTTGTTTCTTCCCGTACATGTCTGCTGTCTTATGGTACATTCATTCTGTGTCTCTTTGGGATGGTTCATGCAAACTGAAGGTCATCAGCCTTCATAGATTCTCTGAAGTGTTCTTGCGCAAATGCATCAATTGCCAAAGGGAATTGCCTTCAAAGAATCCAAATTCTAGTCCAGTGATTCTCACGGTGGGGCGTATGCCCCACAGGGGGTGTTTTTGAAATCCAGGGGGCTCAAATGGCTGCGGGGGCGCTTGGGGGGCACTTTTGAGCTGAGGGGGGCATATGCCCCACCTGGGCCATCGTATTGAAGTACACAGGTAGCTATGGTCAGCGGGTCAGGTAATGTACGTACTGCTTAAGAGAAAGTTGCATGCTATGCATGCATTCAGACTTTGGAAGCTGATTACCCCCTGATCCACCACATTAACCAATCAGCGCCCGCGAAAGTGACCAGTCAGAACGACCTTATCCTGAAACGGTTTCTGTAAATACACTTGTGCACTTATGTTCTCACGTCCGACTTCTGAAACCGACTACCCCCGCGGATCTTTCCTGTTTGCGGCCCACCGGGCATACTGTAACTTTTCCTAAGCCTAAGCCTCAGGAACTGTCGTCACAGTAGCTTGGCTTAGGCTTAGGAAAAGTTACAGTATGCCCCGTGGGCAGCAAACAGGAAAGATCTCCCCGCCCCCTGGTGCACGGTCCAGCCAATCAGCGCGTTGGAATCTGACCAATCAGAATAGGGGCGCAGGCGCTCTGAAACGTTCACGGGGGCGCTGGCGAACCTGAGCTTGCGAAACACTTTCTATTGTATTACAAAATGCTCTTACCCAGCCTTCTCAGTAGACATCGACCCCTGCAATTACTACCTATTTAATTTCAGTGCAACGTGCCTGTATAGACACCATTTCAGAAAGTTTGCTGATGTCTAAGAATGAGCTGCTAATTTCCTTGATTCAAAATTAACTAGTTCATGACAACTCGTTGTACATTAAAAGTAGGTACACTTGAAAGTGTACCTACTTTTCGTTGTTTACTTCTGATTACTGTATGTTTGCGGGCCTGTAGGAAAAAAGACACCATGTTTGTTTAGTGTCTGAATCAAATTTTGAAAGGGAATTGTTACCAGAAAAGTTGCTAACAGCGGCAAGTCTTAACATTTGGTGAAAGGAAGAAAGCAATGTGATGAAATATGGAATGCGTCGTAAGCGAAATGCAGGTCTTCATATTCAGAATACGTTGGTTATGCTGGACTCATTTTACTGTCGCTAATTAATTCAGAGCTTTTGGGATTCGTCTGATCCCGTCGTCGTCCTCTTAATAATCAGGATTAATAAGGCGCAGGTAATAGCATCAGGCATATCCTGGAATCTCTAAATTAGTCAGAAACAATAAAACGGGCCCAGCGTATTTGTCGTGTTCTTCAAGGAAGCAATGAACTATTCATGCTATAGATTTTTCCGTGAAGGGATTTTGTTACTGACAACTAACAGCCTTTACTTTACAGCATGGTGCAGTGTGCTTTGAAGTGAACGTAATGTCATGAATAAACTTGGGGTTTTTGTTTGTTTTGTCGTTCAATCCTGTTCGACTCTTCGTAGGAATACTTCTTGTCAAGTGGAGGCTTGATCTTATCATTGTGAACTACAAATGCTATGCCAGTTCGTGCTGAAAGCAGATTTCCCCTAACAAACTACGAAGGCATGCCCACTCCTGCTTAAATACGTTTAAAACTGGAATCGCGCTATCAGGTGTTACTGGTTTCATCTGCCTTTACTGCCGCCAAGATTAAATATGAATCTATTTGAACTGAAGGTGCTTACAAGCAATTTACAGTTAACATAAAGTAGTTATTCAGTAAATGCCATTGTCGAAGGATAAGACTAACGTCTGGTTTCCTGGCAGCTACCTGCTTGCTGAGCAGAACAGCCCCCAGAGAGCTTAAGCACCTCCTGCGACAATGTTTCAATATTCTATAATAATAACAACCTTTGAAAAATCTGAGATCAACGAGGTTATAAACTCACCTTCTGCAGGTACACGTTCTTAGTCAACGTTTCTTCAAGTAGGCGTTGCAGTTTCTTGTTCATTGTACGGGCATCATTTTCAAATAATTCTAATCGCACTTTCTCCACCATGCCTTTCAAATTCAAACGTGATCCATCAAAAACTAGTACACTTCAAATGTTAGCTTTTGAATTCTGATCCAAGAAAACAGCATACTGGAACGACGATCGCGTAAAAGCCGCTCTATCAGACTGTTCTTGCTCAGAAGATCTTCAGCCATTTTTGAAGAACTATCTTCGAGAATTTGTACCTGACGGAAATTAGTCAAAGTCTCGACTTAGAACGATAAGTTAACCTTCTCTGTCAAGTCTGAGTTCTTCTGCTTCAATGTGGCCACTCGATCTACCAGTTCCTGAATCTCGCCTTCCAGTACGGTAACAGAGCTGACGCTCTCTTGATCAGAACACTAAAGGCAAGGTAAAAATTTTCACAGCGTCCGCAAATGTGAATCCAACAATTCACCGTAAATGAGATCTTGTCAAATTCACCTTTGATGCCGCTTACGAGACTCCAAGAAGAATTGCTTCTTCAAATGAAAGCAATAATTACAGCGGATGAATTGAATCGGTACCCGGAGTCGCCGCGAAGTCGCGAATTCATTTCTCCAAAATCTTCTGCAACAAATAAGCTCATAAATAAAAGGGGCAGAAACTGAATACCAACAGTTTCAGGTTACTTATGATCCCGTCTTAAGCGTACGCGTGAACAAGCACATACGCTAAATACGGGATCAGGAGTATCCTGAAAGCTTCGTCATTTTTCAGAAACTGAGATGGATTCATCCGTAAAATAAAATGTGTGACATTTCGTTCGGCCGTTACAAAATCCCCGTTTCTAAAGAAACTGGATGCTTCAAAATTTACGCCATACAAGTAACTAAAAGCAAAATATTATGCGTTAATGCTTATGAGCGTCAAGCCTTAGAATTGTGAAAACCATTGAACACATTTGAGGAAGTGAATAGTAATAAAAGACGTAACTCTGCTCATGTTGACTGTTTTGAACGCTACGCCTATATCGAATTAACAACACAAACGCTAGTTGATAGTCTTTACTGAAAGGTAATTCAAACCAACTAAGCAGAAAGTGTAACCTTCTTCTGATCAGTTTAACTATCTGTTCAACGTCTACAGTAAATAGATGAAAGTTACAAGACAAACCCTGCCAGGTAACTACCTCTTTTAGTGTACCCATGGACGTCCTTGAGTAACTCGCCTAGCTTTTCTTGCAATCGCTCTGATCGTTTGGTTTCGCAATGGAATTGCTTTCTAAGATCCTGGATCTTAAAAAGAGTTGAGTATAGAGGGAAAGCATCAATTAAACTTACCACCGAATACTGCCTATGAAGACTCGCTTTCGCTTGGTCTAATTTGTCATCGTAATCCTATGAAAATGTGCCAAACTCGCTAAATGTAGCCTGAAGTACAAACCTTTTTCAATTCATCAATGGCAACCCTGTGCGACGCTTCAGTCGAAGTTAAGCGCTTCTGGCATTCACCACATTTCTGAAACTGACCAACTGTAAAGCAAGTGCAATACTATGGGTAACAACCTTTTTCCAATCAGCACATTCGCTCTTTGCCAACTCTATTTCGGTAGTTAGAGCTTTGCGACTTTCCATAACTGCCTTTTCAGCCTGACTTTGCAAACGCTCCTTCTCCTGCTCACACTGCTCTACCAATAAACTCAATTCGCGCAGCTTCACGTTGGCATAGTTCAGTTCCTTCTGCATACTTTCCAAAGAAGCCCGGGACGCCTTGCACTCGGCTAGTCGTGCCTGCATATCAATTGCTGTTGGAAGGACAAAACTTAAAACAGTTTAAAACAAGAGTGACCGTCAAGCTTTCAACTTCTTCTCTCAGGGCACGAATTTGAGCACTGCTCGACTCTTCAAGTTCACATCGAGCTCCTTCAGATTTACTTTTAATCTCATCTATGCACTGGGTCATATCATCCAAAAGTTCCTTGCGCTTGTTGGAAGTCTGCATTAGAAATTTTCTAGTTTCTGCCTCAGCCTAAGATGATGAGCTCCTTACAGCCGTAGGTTCGTCCGAATTACGATGCAGCGATTCCAGCTGAGAGTTCTTATTTCCCAAACTTGCTACCAAATCACATTCTCTGTTCCGCGCTTTCTGGAAAGAGGAAATCGAGACTAAAACTATTAGACTTGAAATTATTTGGGAACCACCAACACATACACTGGCAAACTGTACTTTATTTCATCTTACAGAGGCAATGCAGAATAACGTCGAGAGGAAAACTTAAGCGCGAATTAATAAACAGACATATTAATTAACAGAAACCAGAATTTAGGCTACACGTAGGTAATTAATACTGGACTGCATCTGCATCAGCACTCATATGTATCAATAGATTGGTGCCGATGAAGAGACCGTTTACCCCCGCGCTTATGGGTGCGCCGAAAAGCTTCCACACTTGTTATAACGTGCTCATAAAAACCTATAAAAATCCACAGGTGGTCTGAAGTGTGTTATCACATAACTTGAAATTCAGGATTATTGAACAACTAGTGAGATTTAGACATAACAAGTTTGAAACTAATCAACCCACGTAGCTGGTAAAAGCATCTTCAGGTAAGCACTCCTAAAACGTTCTCCAAAAACTTTACTGACAAAGCCTGATTCAACGATATATCGGTTCAATACTCTTCAAAGGCTTTAAACAAACAAACAAATAGTACAGCCCAAAGTGCTCATGCAGCAATTCGCTAAATCATAATTGACTAACACTTATTATCTCTGAAAGTGCTACAAATTACCATAATTACTAAACTTAACTCTCCAATAACACAAATAATAAACTTCTTAACAGCACACTTATAACGAAACTGTGACAGTTGCTGAGACGTATAACGCACCAAAGAATGCAGGAATTTACTGGGCAAAGGAGAATGGACGAGGGCAACCCACGCTGGCAAAGGAAACACGAAAGTACGCACGAAAACGGAACGAAGACGAGACTGACTAATGACTTCCCTTCGAAGGGCACGTCAGACTAAATAGGAACGATCACAGATAACGACGAAACGCGATAAATAACAACCTGTGCGACTGATAACGGAGCTATGAGAAATGCTTTCTGACGACCGAGTGACTTCGGTCGCTACTGGCTGTCGAATCCCGTTACTCACCACGCTGCGCAGCAAGCGCGTCTTTTTCTCTGTTACAACACCCCATTTTCAAACTTAACTTACTATTAATATACAAACAATGAATTTCGTTCTACAGTGGCAGGAATTGCCGCAGGCATATTGGAATGGTTCAGTTTCAAGTTATAAAGTGACGTTCACTTGAATACAGTTCATTGCTTGCTCCAGTCCTGCAACTGGACTTCTTGAAATGGGATGTAGTTCTTTGCTGTTTTGAAGATAAGGCAAAGGCCTGCGCGGCGAAAGCCTTTTTCAATCCACAAAGATAAAAACGCAGCTTTCAGAAGTAGCTGGTTCCGTCGTGACCATCACACGTGTACAAAGCTTCTAAATGGCTTACTGACGGTTAGGTAAGAGGATGGTTGGTTGAGCGCTTGCAAGGCCATTTCTGACTTCATCCGCTATTTCTTTGTCACCTCACTTAGTTCTAAAAGGGTTGCACGCTTGGTTGAATAGGTTAGCTGTGATTCCAAAAGCGAATCAAAGAAGCGACTGTTGATCGTATGTCGCTCATTTCTACCCCATCGCCTCTGTTAGTGCTTTTCTTGCAGTGAGTGCGCACAGCCTTTCTGACGCCAAAGTCAGATTCCAGATATAGGCTTGAAGTGCTGAGATTCTCATCAGGACAGGGGAACTTCGCTGCAAGCTCTACAAGCATTAATTCCGTAATCGGGTCTTTACGCTGACGGCAGGGACAGCAGCGTAAAGACACCGTCGCAGGTGTTTCTTAGTGCGTGG
>KN538408.1:46180-75030 GCA_000797535.1 Trichuris suis
TTTTGCGTTCAATTTTCATCGACAGTAGCTTTCGGGTTTACACCATCAACCGTCATCAGCGGTAACCAGCAGAAAGTTGGTTACCACTGATGACGGGTGATGGTGTAGACCCGAAAGCTACTGTCAGTGAAAATTGAACGCAAAAATAGGCACCTGCTGTAAAACAAAAGCTTCTACAACATGAAAATCTACGGTCCTTAAGAAGAGTTATGTATTCAATCCAGTCTGTAATTAAACTTCAAAATGTCCTACCAGCGAATGGATGGGTAGATTGTCGATACCAGCCGGCATGGATACCTGTCGAGTCGGACCTTGACGCCCTGAGGTCAAGTCACATGTGGCTGGTCCTGCATAACAGCAACTTCCACATCGCCGTCCTTGGTGGAGAGGTGTGTTGTCTCTTCACTGAGGACGGCGGTGTGGAGGCTGCTCTGATGCAAGACTAGCCACGTGTGACTTGACCTCGACGAGTCAAGGTTCAGCTCGACAGGTATCCACGTCGGCTGGCGACATGGAAGAGCTTCTCTTCAGTAGCTGATCCTGGTACTGGCCAACAAAGCTTTTGCGCTGATGACGGCCCAAGGTAGAGGCCGAAAGCTTCGCAATTTTTTTCAGTGTTGCATAAATGAACGGCACGGTTTCCGTAATAAAATTTTTATATGAACAAACCCCCCGTTATAAAAACAAGTGGTCACCAATTTGCGAAGCTCAGTTGCTTTCTTTAAACTCTCCATCTTGAGAGCATTTATCAACGGTCGCTTCCAATCCATACAAATTAAAATAGTAAATTACTAAACTTGCAGTTAAACAAAGGTAATTGAAATAAACAGCAATTACACGCACGCTCGTATAATTCCGCTGCTATTTGAACTCTTCCTCTGTCATTGCACTTACAGTTTTTTTTCCACTGACAAAACTACCCTATTAATGACACTGCTTAGGGATGTTGGTGTCAAGAATAAAATAGGCTTCGGTAAAACCAGACTGCAGTTAAAAATAGGGTGGAACTTGTGTGCAAAAAGAAGAGAAATTATTAGCACGAAGATGCGGCCATCATGGCAGTAGTAGACGACTAAAGTATGCACGTGAGCACAGAATATAACGGAACAATCATGAAAAACACTGAAAGTAAAAGGCAAGTGACTAACTCAATGACAGTTGTGCCCATGAGAAAGCAAGCAAAGTTCTTGCGTTGCTGCATTTTCATTTGCTTCTTCAGAACGAGAGCATGAAGCTTATAATGGCGAAAGCCTAAAAAGAAACAAGTCAGTTCAACTGTATGTTTAAAATTAAATTTCAAACATAAAAAGTGATTACTTTGAACATTAGCTGCCTCGTAATATTAACAGCTATAGCTTCAGACTGAATGACATTGTACCATACCCGTTGAGTTCCCACTTTGTTAGTTCTATCTGACGAAACGGACGAATTCCGTCATCAGTGGAAAAACATCCGCTCGTGGAACAAAGCGCAAAGGTCCCTTTCCTGCCGTAAGCTTTAGCGTAAACATAACATGGTTTGTGGAACTTAGTTTTGCTTCTCTTGCTGCACCCCCGTTTTCTGTAAACCGTAAGATGACTTCCAAATGCCCTGTACTTTCTAAGGCTTCTGTCAAAAAGTTAAGAGGCCGAAAGCTACTATGACACTCCAGAAGAAGGTGGAACTGTTGGATATGCTTCGTGAAAAGAAGAATTTCGTGGCTGTAGCTCGCCATTACAGCATTAATGAAAGCACGGTACGCTGCATCCAGAAGAACGAAGTGGCTACTAGGTGTGCCGTTTCATAAAGTTTTTGTGGAACTGCTAAAAATGTATCCAACGTTAGGAATAAATACGTCGTTAGAATAGAATCTGCATTGGTAGATCAAAGATTGCAGGAAAAGTGCATGCCTTTAGATGGCAACATTATCAGAGAAAAGGCACGGAATCCGTACCAGCAGTTTTCAAAGGAAGGCGCTGAACCACAACCAGGAACATCTAGGAACGCTGAAGATTTTGTTGCCAGTAGGGGATGGTTCGACCGTTTTCAAAAACGATACAACTTAAGGTCAGCATCGCTGTATGGAGAGGCAGACCCTGACAAGTTGAAAGCCACTGTCCGGGAGAAGAAGTACAAGCCCGAACAAGCATTCAATATGGTCGAAACTGGCATATTCTGGAAGAAAATACCATCTAAAGGTATCTTATGAAGGACGAAGCTAAAACTCCGGGGCTCAAGGCACAAAACGACAAGGTAACAGTCATTATGTGTGGCAACGCTGCTGGTCATATGATAATGGCTTTCAACGCCCTCGGCTTCTCAGCATTCTTCTCATTATGTGTGGCAACGCTGCTGGTCATATGTAACGCCTGGATAACGAAAACCTTGTTATTGCACTGGTTTCAGCAGTGCTTTGTCCCTCAAGTAAAGGAATACCTTCTCAGCTTGGGTATAGATCAAGGTGTTGTTGTTTATGGGCAATGCTAGCGGACACGATGCGGACATGTATTCTCAGGGTGTTCAAATCGAGTTCCTGGCTCCCAACACCAGCTACCTCATCCAGCCATGGATCAAGGCGTGATTCGTGCCTTTCAGGGCTTGTACACGAAGATTTCACTTCAACGTCTTGTGAGCGCAATGGACACAGATGAGAACTTCACGCTAAAGGGGTACTGGGGCGAGTTAAGTTCTCAACATGCCTGTCTGTCGTCCAAAATGGGCTTAAGGAGATGAAAAAAGAAACACTCAATGCGTGCTGGAAGAAGCTTTGGCCAGGTTCTGTGCATGATTACAAAGGCTTCTCCCCTGATGAAATTCAGCACACGGCAGTCGACAAGGCCGTGAAACTAGCGAAATTACTTGGTGGCGAAGGGTATGACGACATTACTGAAGAAGACGTAGATACCCTCACTGGTGCCCACTCTGAACCTCTGACAGATGCCGATCTGGAGAAGTCGACGAAGTCTGCCAGCGAAAAGGATATAGAGACAGAATTGAAGGCAGATGCAGAGGAAGAAAAGGACCTCACATTGGAACGTTTATCTATGATCTTGAGGACAGCAAGGAATGTACAAATGATGGTTAAGTCATGGGATCTTCACATGACTCGGGCAATAAAATTTAACAATAGCTTTGACGCGCTGCTGCAGCCTTATGAAAATCTCCTAGACACTTTGAAAAAGGAACGGCAGAAACTCCCGATAACAATGTTCCTCACAAAGACCAGAAAAGCCAGAATGAAACCCCACCAGAATATACGGCTCCTGTAGTAGAGCCAGAAGAATCATCTTCTGAAGCGCGCACGGAGGCGCCCATGCAGATGTAAATCACCTCCAAATCGACTGCAGACGATACGACAAGCCAAAAGGAAAATCAGGAGGCCAAGATATACCACGATAAGCAGCAGAAACCCGACCTCCCACTATTTCGTCCCAATCCCCCGGCTATTTAACTAACCTGACCCAAAATAATCCACATCACTAACCCAACGCACACAGGGCCTGTATTTGTAATCGTTGACAACGGAGCGCGTGTAGGCTCCGAAAGCTCTGAAACTTTGGAAACTGGTGTAAGTACAAAGTAAACGGTTTAATATATTGAGTGATTACTCAATAATGAAATTTCAAAACGCCGTTACAAAGTCTTTCATTTTCGATAACATATGAAGATGGGTATGTATAGGTCTTTCTCAGTTTCCGGTCCAAAATTCAGGATTTTCAAAATTTGCGGGGAGGTATAGATACAAAACCCCGCGAATTTCAGGATTTCACTGTATCTGCTCATTGATGAAAGAATAAGTTCACTCTTGAAGTTGTGATCAAAATTCAAACATGCAACTGATGCACTGTCCCGTCAGCTCACTATTAAAACGAGCGGTTACAAGAAACAAACAAATGCGTCAAATACATTTCTAAACAACTTACAGAACGTCAAACCGCGACAAAATATTATGTCAGCTATCTTCAGCAGCCTAGCAATCCACTTACCCGTCAGTTAGATCAGAAAGATGCTGAGAAATACGATGTGCAAGAGAAAGAAACAAAGAAGTGCTGGGACGAACATATGAACATCTTCACCGGTAAGGAAGAAATGTCCACAAAAAGTTTCACAGCGTCGTCCTCTCTGCAATATCAGGTCCAGTTGAATTTGCTCTAACGTCTTACTTCTATTCTAATTGAAGATAATATTAGCACAGTGGCATGGAAAAAAACTTTTATGTTACATGTAACTACTTATAACACGAAATTGGAGTTGCATTGTCATGCTACAGTTGCAATCAAAATTGCTTAGGACTAGCGCTATAGATAAAGCTTTTTAAGGATTGAAAACAAAGAACAAGTAGGAAGAATGAACTTACGATTACGAAGTGAATGACTGAAAAACAATGATCTGACTCGAAGAAAGCAGCGAAATGTAGGACGGCAGTTTCAAATCAGAAAATCACTTTCTGTCAGCACAACAATCAGCGGGGCTTGAACAAAACAACAGACTAGAGGCAGATGCGGGACGGCCGTAATGACTTCGAAAACTGCGCCGCTGTGTAGCCTCAGGGCAACTTCTCAAATTTCTTCCAAAAGGCAATGCTTTGCTCATCTTTGCGTTAAGAGCTTGTAGGTAACGATGATTAACGGTGTCAGTTTGCATTAAAACAGGCGAAAGAAACCTAAAACAGACCAAAACTGGAAGAACACTGGTTAGAATAAAAATAACAGTAACGGAGTTCAGCAACGAACTTAGTGAACATTCAAAGATCAATTAGAACAAATAAAGTATCAATACAAACCATTCTGATCTTGTCTGCATCCGCAGCGCTTGACGTTCATGGACGCAATCAAGATGAGTAGAAGAGCTAATAGTTGCCGCTGACCGATTAAGTTCCTTCAGCTCGTCCAGTGAAACCGCATTATACTAAACAGTAGCACTTGCAAATACTCAAAAGTTGAATAATGACGTACTGGTTGGTTCGATAATACACAAATTAGTCCTGAAAGCTACAAGAACTACCGTATACACCGGCACATAAGTCGAGGGTGAATTCTACGGCCGACCTTTCGACATTTACCAATCACGGGAATATAAGTCGACCGCTCTATCTCAGGGGAAGCGAAAGTAAAATTTAAGTCAGTGTTTCCCAGCGGGGGTGCTGAAACGCAAACGGGACGGTTAGGGGAGGAGGCGGCGCTGATAAGCCAGTAGGCGTTGGAAAGCAAAAGGGAGATTGGGAGACTGTAACGGGTAAAATGCACCCATGTGCTCACGGGGACGCCGTGCCAGTTATAGGACAAAACCGTGAACGTGAAAAGGAGTACTGTTGTAAAACTGAGACATAGACGACCCGCTCTTTTGGGTTTTCTCCGAATCTACCCACCACCTGCCCTGACTCTCAAACGCTGCCAGAGCGAAGAACTTGTCACACGTTATACTTAGGCACACTGTTACTCTGCCATTAATTCTGCCATGAAGATGGGAACAGATGTTTCCTGAAAGCTTCGCTAATGTAAATAAATTATTATCGGTCGCATTTCCGTAAACCGTTATGAAATTTCACATGCCCGTAAGAAAGGGTTTCATTTTCAAAGCTGCGACATATTACATGTAAGTGCGCTTTCTTATATAAGCATAAAGATTTCTTAGCAAAGACTGCCTCAACTGCTGCTCTCCAATAGATTCATTCCTTGACTTATTTAACAAGAAGCTGCAGGTGGTCATGTTAGCATTTGTTCGCATTTTTCCTTCGTCTTTCGGCAATCAAAGGAGGTTTGTTTGAATAGAATTTCCCATCGCAGAACCGAAGAGAAAGAGCAGGCAGTACAGCGCAGAGTATCTGAAGTACCGCGTTTACTACTTCGCCTGATAATGTGCAACTATCCATATGCCTGGCTTGTCATACGGTGCTCCCGAATGAATCTATGAAGCCCTCAAGACTAAAGAAGCATTTTACTTAAGTTCGTCCCAACAGAGCAGGCAAAGAATTCGTCTATTTCAAAACACGTTTGGATAGTTTCAGAAAGCAACCCACTGTATCAAGTGTGTTTGCTTCGAGATCAACGCAGCAAACTCATAGTCTGCATGTTTCCTATAACATTTCATTGATGATAGCAAAGTCTGGAAAAGCGCATAAGATTGGGGAAGAATTGCTTGCGATAGAAGTCTTAAGCACGGTTTTGCATAGGTCGGCGGCTGAGACGATCAGCAACATTCCTCTGAGATATAACGCTATCGAAGCCAGATCGTCGACACGGGAAAAGACATGGAAGAAATGCTGCGCAGTTTTTTGAACAGTTAACCAAGAGTTCTCATCTGCAAGAGGATTCGTCACGGACAGCAGTGGAATCCATTTTTGAGGTACTGAAAGAGTTCTTCAAAGAAAATGAAATTCCTCTTAAATATAACCTCTGTCGCAACTGACAACACTCCGTCGATGGTCGGCTGCCAACGCGGGTTCATTTCTTACTTGAAGAAAGTCACGGCGAACGTTTTGGCTCCTCACTGCGCAATTCATCGACAGCACTTGGTGACAGATGCTTAAGCAAGAGCCTGCATCGTTCGCTGCAGTACGTGATTGCGTCAACCAACAGGATCAGGAGCAGATCCTTGCGCGACAGATTATAGCGTCAGTTCTCTGAGCAGAACGACAAAGATTTCCATCGTTTATTGCGTCACACTGAGCTTCGATGGCTGTCGAAAGGGCCATTGTGACATGGTTCAAAAATCTTTTAGGATCAGTTTTGGAGTTCATTGAAAAGGAAGACCTTTCTCTTTTTGTGAACTCGAACTGCGAAAGTGCATTGCCTATATGGCAGAGCTCTACTTAAAAATTCAACGAAATGAATTTGCAGCTACAAAGTGACGAGCTGAACTTGACAAGGGCGAACAGAGTCATTAGTGAGCTTGTTTCAAAGCACCTATTCTTCAGAAACAACCTATCCTGAGGGGAATTTTATCACTTTCCAAATCTTTGTGAAGTAAGGAACAAGGCATGGACGAACGAAGAGGACGTTGAAGTCTACTGGCGTCATTTAGAACTGCTTCACGGTGACTTTCTCGCACGGTTTCAAGACATCCTGTCTATGGAGACCCCAGGTTGGATTACAAATCTTTTCTCTGGTGTTCAGAATGCAGAAGTACGTTTGCAAAAACAATTATGGTTACAGGCCAATGATGGATGATGAACTGAAACCGAAACTTACGCTTGGCTATGGAACTTTTTGGCTACAGAGAGATATCTGCCGTTTATACCCACGACTGTAGACTATAGTGAGAGTTCCCCATTTTCCCCTTCATAATCAGATGAGCTTGGATTTAGTGACGTTACGGACATGCTGTCGAAGAAGAGATACAAACTGCAAACAGTAAATCATGGCGATCCAAGGCTCCGACTAACTAATATTGAGCCAAACGTGGAAAAACAGCTTTGGTCTCTTCGTTTCCAAATCTAGCAGCAAAGTTAGACAGAGTGATTTGCTCTATTACGTTCTGAGTACGGCAATTAACACGTCGGCTTTTAACGCTCGTTTTCTCTTAGCTAGAATGTTACGTGAGAGTGGAACCTGCTTTGGTAAACGAACTCTGCTGTTAGGAAGCGCTGGAGAAGTCCCTTCTCCAAAGGGCACGATGGCAAGGTCACTAGAAAACACTGCCCTAAGTGTTCGAACAAGGCCGCGTATAGCAGATGCGGTGAACAAGCTGCTTAAATCAATAGTAATTGGAAAGCATTAATTTTGCCTGCTTTCTTCATTCTTCATGTTTTCTCCGCTGAGGGTGGGACAAAAGTAGTTCCAATATCTGCAGATATTGAACAGCCCTAGTCGTAAAAAATAGACGCCACATGCCAAGGACGGCTAAGAAGCACGCAGTGCACATCCATTTCCATTAATTTTAATCAATTTTGGCTGCGCATGGCGGTGTTTGTCAACCAGCTTTGCTTTTAGCCCACATGGGCGTTTTATCTCCGCCTTGACATAACATCGTGCTCAGCTTTAAACTGCCCATGGTTTCACATACGTTCTGGCCATATTTCTAACAAAGCATATGCTAATTTTCTAAGTTATGGACATTACGCTTTGGATATCCGTTTTGGTACATCCGTCCACTTCACTCGCGTTTGGCATCATCAGTTTGAATGTTTCGTTAAATTTCAGGAGCATGCTCTTTATCCGCTAGTCAGTCATATCTGTACGCTTCCTAGCGCTCCTGTTTTGACCTCACCTAAATCTGAGCCAAAATAAACCCTTATGTTTAGCCTGAGGCTAGGGTAGAGTTTCTGAACCTTTTTCGCCCCAGCGTTGCCTGGACGTTGCTAGCAAACCCATTTGACCACAGCCCTTTGGTCGCGATCGTCCCAATGTTGGTTTACAGGGTTTGACTTCACGGAGACCAGAAGCATGATAACAGGTCGGTGCCGGTCAGAATCCCGAAAGTCGAAATCCCGATAGGTCTAAATCCCGACAGTCGAAATCCCGAAAGGTCTAAATCCCCCACGGGTCAAAATCCTGAAGGGTCGAAATCCCGCATAGGTCATAATCCCGAAGGGTCAAAATCCCGCATGGGTCAAAATCCCGAAGGGTCGAAATCGCGCATGGGTCAAAATCCTGATAGGTCGAAATCCCGAATAGGTCGAAAATGCACTGTAAAGCGTGGCCTTGTTTCACTTGTGCATTGGCACCTTCTAGTTTTTCTTTAGTTTTGTTAACTGGGTTGATCTCGTTGCCTTCTTATGACTAGTAAAAGGATTGCTCTGCTGAAAAAAATACCAGCTGCGTTCATAGGTGAGCCGCAAAAGTTGAAGGAGTCATTTCGATTAATCCAAAATTAGAAGATGCCAATTCACAACTGAAACAAGGCCACGCTTTACAGTGCATTTTCGACCTATCGGGATTTTGACCCATGCGGGATTTCGACCTTCGGGATTTCGACCTATCGGGATTTCGACTTTCGGGATTTTGACCCTAACCCATAACAGGTCAGTAACAGTTTATTTACTGTTTAAGTTATACGGACTAATAGCAACCGTTGACTAAAAAAGTCGTTTATAACAGAACGAACAACACTTACCGGGCGCCGCCGTCTGCCTGCACAAGTCCTTGTGCACTAAATGTTTACCTTTTACTTATATCCCAGAACGAGGAGTCCAAAGGAAGTAACTAATGAGAAAGCAGTAAATAATTTAAAAGCCAATTAACTCAAAAAAGGGGGCATCCTACATCTCATTATCTGGGACTGAGACTGTCCCGAAGTGCTCCATAGGCACTTCCTATGTTCTTCAATTAGCTAATGCTTCGTAACACGGCTTTTGTTTATTATTTACTCTTAAGTTATACGTAGTAGCCAGCGTTGATGAAAGACTCGTTTAGAACAGAACAAACAACGCTTATCAGGCGCCGCCGTCTGCCGGCACACACCTTTGTGCACTAAACGTTTACCTTTTACTTATATCCCGGAATGAGGAGTCCAAAGGAAGTAACTAATGAGAAAGTAGTAAATAATTTAAAAGCCAATTACTCAAAGAAGGGGGCATCCTACATCTCATTATCTGGGACTGAGACTGTCCCGAAGTGCTCCGTAGGCACTTCCTATGTTTTTCAATTAGCCAATACTTCGTAACACGGCTTTTGTTTATTATTTACTCTTTAGGTTATACGTAGTAGCCACCGTTCATAAAAAACTCGTTTAGAACAAAATGGACGACACTTACCGGGCGCTGCCGTCTGCTGGTACAAACCTTCAGCAGTATGGGGCGCAGAGGTCAGTAACAATATGGGGCGCATAACCGACAAAGCGCTGATTTGACCACAAGCACCTTTTATTTCAGAATCCATTGGCCTTTGGCGCTGACTGAAGCCGAAGTGACCATGGTCAAAGCTCTACGGTCCAGCGCAACCCTCGGCCTTCCAGGGACCTCCTGGAGGCGGTAGCGACCCTTTGAGAAACACTGGGCTAAAGTAAGAGCAGAACAGGATGGCCGGCAAGCTTGCCAGAAAATAACCTACATCGTTCAAGCAACAGTATGACTGTTTGACACATAAAGAACAAGGTCCAAACCTCTTCTTGTGCACTTCTAGTGATCTTACACTGCTAGAGGAAAGAAAAGCGCCATCTTTGTCCAGCTTAGGGATTATGCCTTTTCTATGCACCTTTAGTACGCCTTTTCTGAAATTGATTGTGCCCATATGCAACCCTGGGAAGTCTGCTCTAATCAAGCGAGGGCAGATGTGTGGTTCTCAGTAGCCAGCACGTTATTGCATATCATGTCGATTTCATTGAGGCTTATACCCATCGTCGTCGTACCTGTGATGATGAGGCTGCCGCATACTGCCGGATAAGACTAGCATGTTACTCTCCCGTACCTCCCACTTCAACTGTGGACATCTCAAACAACAAAGATTAGCATCCATCAGTAACAATGCCTTTGTTCTGAAAACAGAATCTCTCGTTGCCATGGCGCGTTCCCCTTCCCTATACGCTGAAGACGGGTGAAGGCCTCACCCAAAAGCTCCGATGACCAAAATTTGACTGTTATAACGGCACACATCCGTAACAATAAAATTATATACTCTACAAGATAACAGTTGTCACTCAACAGCGCTTAATCTGCGCTGCAGGCAATTAGACGGAATCATTCTTCCATTTTATCTTAGGCTTCCGTGGCGTACACTCACCATTAGTACCATGGCAATGGTTTTCATTTTTGACCCCTCCATTGCTTTTTCCTATTATTTACAAGTATATGTAGTCGAAAATTAAAGATTTTTTAACGGCGTTTTGAAATTTCATTATTGAGTAATTACGGAAATGTACAAACCGTTTATTTTGTACTTACACGAATTTCCAAAATTTCGGAGCCTTACCTGTATTTGTAATCGCTGACAACGGAGCGCGTGTAGGCTCCGAAAGCTCCGAAATTTTGGAAATTGTAAGTACAAAACAAACGGTTTGTACGTTTCCGTAATTACTCAATAATAAGTATATCTGTAGAAAACCACAAGCGTACTGCCAACGAATGGATAAGCAAATTGTTAGGGAAATCATATAAAAACAATATACGTAGCTTTCGGGATGCTCTATTCCTATCGTCAGCGTTGTGTAGCTATACGAGAGCGTGGTGTAGGAAAGATCACTCCTACACCACGCTGACGACGGGGCTAGAGTGCCCTGAAAGCTACGTATATTGTTTTTCTGTGATTTCCATGACAATTTGCTCATCCATTCGTTAGTATGGCACTTGTTTTGGTTTTTACAGATTATTCCGGAAGATGGGGTGTCTTGTAATTAGATTATCTTAGATCTGTAGATCTTTTTTACGGATTACTTACAAAGAACAAGAAAATGCAGTGCAAAGATTAGAAATGATCCCATCACCCCGTTACCAGACACCCGGTCTTTAATGACAATAGACAGGGGTAATTGCGAATGCAAATGAATATCATTTTCGTCTGTACATGTAAGTCATAAGTCCTCAATGGCAGCTGTAATGACTCCCCAGACGTGAATAGCAGACATGCTGGATAAGTATGCAAATCGTTTCTTTAGGACTTGTTCGGGATGAGCTGAACATTCCCTTCAGGAAGTACAATTGCCCCTGATATCTTACTGAAAGCTTTTTCAGAGCAGAATGCACATTGCCGACCCTCATTCATGAAGCTACATCAACACAAGGAGTAGAGACGCGCAGTCTTCCAACATGCTGCCATCTACCTTCCGGCGTCAATTGCCGTCTGGATGTAGACTATAAACAAGCTCCTATTTCTTTCTTTACTATATTACTTCGAAGTTTCCTTTCACCCTGCGTTATCTTACTTCGCCGTTTCTGCTGTGCTAGTGGCTAAGAGCCCGCTGTCGCAAATCCGAGGCCTTTGGTGTTTAATTTCGTTCCGTCTATCAAACATGGTGGTACCGCAGTGAATAGAGGTCTTTCGTGTCTAGTAGCCCTTATTACCTTTAGAGTCTACGGCGACAATTTCGTAGCACAACTGTAGAGAACACAGTTTTACTAGCCTCTTTTGTGCTTGTGCCTTGTCCTGTTGGTGCTGTGCGTTTTGTATTCGTTGCTAATAGTGATTGCTTAGTCTCTTTTGCGTCTGCTGTATCATGGTCTGGAATAGACTTCAAATAGGTTTATCGCAAAAAGTTTCTTATGACCCCAAAAACATGATTTGAGAATCAGCAATAGCAGTTATTCAAGAAATTATCAGGCTGGAATGAAAGTTGTATTAATAACGTAACTTGTCCATCGTGCCTTCTTAAGAGTAGAAAACATTGAACGTGTTTGAACATGTGGCAGCGGGGAAGTTACGCTGTGGTCTGAGTTCCCAATCCGTTTTTCGTAATGGCTTCTCCGAACTCTACCTACTCAGACTCACCTGCGACAATGCATTACCTTTTTCTTCCATTCAAGCATTCGACCAAACGAAGCTCATAGTCTGTTGTACTCCTCATATGTTCGGCATGCCAGCAGTCTGCGCAAAACAAAACGACGGCTTGCTAAATTCTTTACATTTCCGCATCCATGACAAGCCATGTCCTAGGCGTTCGTCAGGTCTCAATTCGGTAGACCTGTAGCAGTGCGTCAAAAAACGCGGAGCAAATCGCCCTATTATTGCTCCATAGGACCACAATAAGAAAAATCGTAACAAGCTGATTACACCAGTGAACTGAGACGATATATGTCACACGAAATGGGGGACCTGGACACGAGCAGGCAGACTGACTACGTCACAACCTTTTTGTAATTTGTTACGCTTTCATCCAGTGCGGGCACCCATGGATGCGGTCTCGTTTGCGCTCACAAAGCATAATATGAGGTGAAAGCAAACCCTATCCTACGTTAAAAGCTACTACCTAAAACTTCACCAGATATTTCAAGTAAAGGTAAATGGCAAGCGACGGGCCATTATGACAGCTACAAGATGATCTGCATGGAATTAGCGTTTACATGCAATCATCCAAGAGAATCAAATGACAGAATTTTCCAGACAGTTTACTGTTGCATCCGGAGTTTAAGTCGACCCCAATTTCGAGAACCATTTTACTGCTTTACAGAAGCGACTCATGCGCCGTACTTACACCTCATACGTCTCATGCTCGTGTATATGGTAAGTCACTGCTCTCCACTTTTCCTGAAGCTTCTCATTCATTCACTGGTAAGGCACTAATTCATTCCGGAGTCTTGTCGGTTATGCATCCCACCGTCTGAGAAATACAGGCTTCTGTTTTGCAAGTATGCACATATCCTGTTCTGCCCTTACTGAAGAGCATATCAGTAAGGGCAGAACAGGATGGCCAGGAAAATTACAGCATGGCAGTGGGGGCATAACCGACAGTACCTTATTCTGCTTAATTACGGAAAGTAACGAGCAGAAGATGGGAAAGAAAGCCATGCGACGACTTGACGTGCAGAAATGCAGAACCCACTAAGAAACATCCCACCCTTAAGGACTTGAATGAGATGTGGAACAACAATAAAGAAATGCTTGCTACATATGATGAATTCAAACACACGCGACAGCAAAACAAGCTGGATAAGTTACTCTATCCTGTCGTCAGTATGGTTTCGCAGTTAGCTGCAATGATTTCTTGGGAAAATGTTTCAATTTCTGAGACTCTACAGGTATTTTCACAAATGATTTCACAAAATTTTGGAATTTCGAAGTGACATGGCAGATGGACTGAGTTTTCGTTATTAAACTGTCCACTGCTTCAAACCTAATGGCTGTGATAACTCAACTTTTTTGCACTGCACTTAAAAAGCAACGTTTCCAAGTTATTTACCGTTAGGCTAGCGAGTGCGTTTCGAAAAAAATTTTCAGAAACCAACGCGCCAATAACAATTTGGGAAATATATAATACAGCAAATCACCTACCGTAAAACCTAGCAACCTCAGGCAGTCATAACTTTCGGTGTTCGATTCAGCTTGTTCCCTGTCGACAACAGCGTCCGTAAAACTTTCGGCTACTAATAAAACAACGAAATGATTTAAACAAAAATGTTCATTTTGTAGGTTCAGAATAACGATAAATGACGCATTCGGAAGACCCAGTTTATAGGAAAATTTTCCGATTACTTCAAATGCAAGAAATTCATCATTGCATTAAAATGAAATAAAAGTAAACCCATCAAGGAACAGGGAATCGCTACGTTTAATGTGTTAACTGGCTTGGTGGTAGCAAAAATGCATGAAGCGTAAACATTCACTGCTGCGAACAGGGCATGAGGGTACTGAGAACTCCATCCTTTAAATACCCTAAAACGGTAGGTATATTGAACAGAAAACTACCCTATAACTGTAGAACTACTGTTACATGCCCACTGAGCAGTATAATGTGTAGACGTCTTGGAATCAAGTTTGAAAATATTTTGAGATTCTTATTAAGCTGAAGGATGACAGGTACCTTCTGCAGCCCCTTCCGCGCTGCGGACGAGATCCACATGGAACTGATTGAAACCTAAAAATGAAGATACGTCACTGAGCACACAGAATGAAGCTGCTATTTTCGTTTGCACCTTATTACGCTGTTTCCTTCGCAAGTACAACTTCGGTCAATTAAACTTTCAAGATGTTAAAGCCACTATCAGTCTTAAAAACAATGATGAATTTGAGCTTTCCGAATGTTACATTTCAAATAATTTAAGATTTCCTTTGTAAGAGTATACGTACAGTCCGCCGATACAGTCACGCTGCGTCGGGAAACTAGAGAATACGGAGGCTCAGTAAGCGTAAACAAGCTAGCCGTAGGGGCTGTCCTTAAAGGTGCAGCTAAAAGTTACTAATGCCTCAACAAAACTGCTGCAGTGTTCTACCTTCCGGGGATGGCTTCGTTTGCACAAGTGTAACATTATTGGGTTAGGGTCAAAATCCCGAAAGTCGAAGTTCCGATAGGTCAAAATCCCGAAGGGTCGAAATCCCGCATGGGTCAAAATCCCTATAGGTCGAAATCCCGAATAGGCCGAAAATGCAAAGCGTGGCCTTGCTTAGGTTGTGCATTGGCATCTTCTAGTTTTGGATTAGTCCAAATGACTCCTTCAGCATTTGCGGCTCACCTATGAACACAGCTGTTTTTTTTTCAGCAGTGCAATCTTTTTACTAAGCATAAGAAGGCAAAGAGATCAACACGGTTAACAAAACTAGAGGAAAACTAGATGTCAATGCACAACTGAAGCAAGGCCACACTTTACAGTGCACTTTCGACCTATTCGGGATTTCGACCCTTCGGGATTTTGACCTATCGGGATTTCGACTTTCGGGACTTTGACCGCCACCGAACATTATTAACGTTAAAAGGCAGCTATAGCTTTGGTTCTATGTTTTCTTTCGAAAAACGTTGGTAACTATTGAAGAGAAATTTGGATTTTCAAAGACGATAGACCAAAACGGCGTTGAACTCATGCGTCCTCTTGCTAATGAAGAGTACTGATTTATGTTTCCATTCCTTAAAGGCAGGACAACGTAGTAACTGGTCAGTGAAATGAAGTTTGCGTCTTGCTACTAACAAACATTCTTTTCACACAGCATTAGTAATTAATTTCTTCAGCAAACTCCTTTATGGGAGAAATTAAGGACAACAAAGCAGGAATTCTTTGATACATGAAATATTCCACCAAACTTTGGAGCGACCTGATTTCTGCGGGTAAAGGTCCAGCACCTGCCTGTGCTTCATGCGCATCCAGGGATGAACAGTCCGTGCAGGTGCAAACGTTAATATTTGGACGGAGTTTTCGGGAGTCATTATGTCCCGTCGTCAGCGTCCAACGCAACCGACTACGTCTCACGCTGACGACGGGAAGCGGTCACTCCCGAAAGCTCTGTCCAAAAATATATATTTACGCTGGCACGGGCGATTCAACCATATATACTCATGGCACTTCACGCTAATGTACATGAAAGTGAGTCTTATCTGCCTACTTATGTTGCTCAAGTAATTGTAATCGCGAAACGAAGAACAGCACATAAACGAGCAGCCTCCATAACTACAGAAGATCAGTAGCGAACGTTAGAATAACAGAATTCTTCAGCGGTTTGAAGACTCTACACCTCCCCTTCGACCTTGGAATCGTTGACAAGCGAATCAGTTCAGAGAGCTCTATATTCTCATTCGTGCGGTCATTAGCGTTCGTAACTGTTAGAGAACTGCTCATCTGCATCCTGATCAAGCTTCGTTTGGCGACTGCGCGAAAAGAGGATTACGTGCACTTAAAGAGCAACGGGACTTTGACGAGAAGGAGAAAAGAACCAGACAATCAGTAGCATATCTAGAAGTTCAGAAGTTTGGAAGCGTGCCCACAGCAAACTTTTCATCTCGTGTTTCCAGGACGCAGGTCACAGAATGCCGTGAACCGACCCTCGAATCAAACAGTTTATATTTACATCACTGTGAACTTCTGCCGAGGTATAATATCTCCCTCTCTAACTGCTCATTCTGATCGGTCAGTTGGCCTTAATATTGACAAAATCAAAAAATGAAACTAAGTAGTTTCAGTTCAAAGTAGACAGCTGTAAATATTTGTGTGCGTCTAACAATAGAATCAAAGCGAGCTGAAGGTGAGAAGTAAGCAACTTCACAAACGTCTCACTTGCCAGTAATGTTTCAAGTTTCCAAGCGAATTTCTTGATACATCACTTGCCAAGTATATTTATCATATCATGCACAGCCTATGAGTAGTATTAATAGTCTTAAAGATCAGTGCTTCGAAAGTTAAGTGCTAACGCTCGAAGGAAGCCAGCATGAAGGAGTATGTCTCAAGCAAAGGATAGGATAAACCGCCTTTTGTCAGTCCCAACTGCACCTCCGCATTACGAAATGTTCAAAGAATAGAATGTCTGACGCGCTGACCACCATTCATCGTAACTTTTGAAAATTACATGTGTGGGAGATATTGAAAATTACACCCGTCATCTATGGACATTTCTCAAGGACCTGTACTCATACGTAAACCTGCTACTTAGGATCACTGAAGACTTCCTACATGCGCATCTCATCGAAACATCATGGAAGCAATTGGATGTTGCTATCTATGCAAAGGGCAGAGACAAAGTATCGAACTCAAGCGGAAAATCAAATACTTTCGACTCTTTTGGTTTCATCAGGCCGTAAGTAAGAAAGTTGTCGAGCTGCGGGTCTGTAGTAAAATGTAGCTATTGATACTAAATCGGCTCGCAACGTTCGCCGTAACTCAAAATCGACGCTGCATAGCGTCAGGTCAATCTTCACCAAGTCAGTATCCAGTATCACTTGCAGTGTGCATATGTAGTAGGGAGCTAGGTAGTGCCGCTGCTACAAAATGCCCCACTTGTCGAGTTTGGCCACTGAAGACCCATTGATCAAAGGACGAAAGATAAGATTGTAACAAGGCAAATGATTTGCTCCTCCTGAACAGTTCAAATACACCATTCAGCTTTCAGCTTAGTAATGCAGTGATGCGTGCGGGCAAGCGGGCAAACCTTTTTCAGCTACAGTTTACTTGGACAATGGGAACTTCGCGCGCACGCCATACCGATGGAGGCCGTGAGCAAGAGAAAACTACTGAAAATCGGTATCCAACCATTTGCTCTGCTACAAAAGTGCTCGCGTTCACGCCAACGGTTGCGAGCAATGCTTGCTGCTATTACTGCTGGAACCTCCTGGCGTATAGAAGAAAATAATGCCAAGGTGCGCCCAACTGTAGGTCAGCAAAAGAACCTTGTCTAAGCGAAAAGGACATGTAGTTTACGCTTCCTGCCGTCCCAAGAACATACTGCGGAAATAAAGGCAGTAACCTCAGCTAACAATACGCACAACCGAGCAACTGAAATCATGAACTGAACTTCAAACATTAAAGCCATGTGAGTTGAAATTACGTGCGATCATGTCGCGATTAACGGTACTGGAATCGTGTAACCCAACGGATGGCTTCAGGAAAATGTCCCTGTCATTTTCGAAGCATACCTTCTTCACCTAGTTGCAAATAGAATTTTCGCGTAAAGGTTTAGCGGAGCTATGGCTGATGTTTTCTCTAATGATGGCGACCATGCGGTTCCCTAATGCCTTCAAGCTTTTTCAGCCTACTTTTGCTTATGTTGTAAAGAGCCCAGTAGCCGTTTACATCCCACGTAGGCTACTGATTTTCCAACATGCGTAAACAGGACTGTCAGCGGAGCTCCCTTCAAGACTGCAATGCGTCCATCGGTGGTGGTCAACAGAGTGGCCGAAAACACGTAGACATCGATTTTTTAATTCATAGGATTTGCCAATGAATAGACCAGATAAGCCAGAACAAACTTCCCATTTCCTGCGGGCAGTCGAATGTCAACAGACACGTTCGATCGCGCTTAACTGAACAGACTAATCCTTAAATACCCATACAGAAAAGCATGATGAAACGTCTAAAGCAGTGTTTCTCAAGCTCAGGGTCGCGAACGCCCCTGTGAGTTTCGGAGCGCTTGCGCCTCTATTATGATTGGCCAATTTCGAGCGCGCTGACTGACCCCAGCGGTGGACCGGGGGCCGGTAGTCGAAGGTTGGAGGTGAGAAGGTAAGTAGAGTGGAACCTCGATTATAACAACAATACTTGCCAGAGGGTAGTTGTTATATCCGAATTTTTGTTATAATCGAGAGTCTGCTTACCCTACCAGTTTACCCTGTTTTCATGTACTTTAAGCTTCATTTTTTAACGAAACCTGGCTGCAAGACTGCTGAGTTCAAATTAACTATAACAGCACCAACAAAAATTTAATCTTTTTTCGAAAATTCTGTGATTCGCGTTTGTTTCTGAGTAATCTCACGTTTCTATGCCGCGAGATCGCGGTCATAACTTCCACATCATTCTGTCGTACTGTAACCTATTGTTCTCCTTAGCAAATTGTTATAATCGAGAGTTGTTAAGTTCGAGGTTGTTATAGTCGAGGTTCCACTGTACACAAGTTTATTTGGGGAAAGCGTTTCTGTACAACGTTGTTCTGATTGATCAAGTTCGCGACCGCTGACTGGCTCAAGTGGTGGAGCGGGGGGGACGGAGTCCGCTTCGAAAGTCTGAATGCAAGCATAGCAGCCAAATACCCGAACCGCGGACCATACTTTCCCATCTCCTTCCGTACCATGCCCCAGGTGCGGTATGTGCCCCCAAGCCCCCCCTTAGCGATTTGCGCCCTCGTGGATTTCAGAAACGCCCCCGGTGGGGCACACGCCCTACCGTGAGAATTACTGGTCTAAAGGAACTGTTCGGCCCCATTATCCAACACATGAAAAAAATTGCAAGCCAGTTGTCTCAGCCGCTTTTCCAAAGAGCTCTACCAAAAAAGTGGATTTTGCTGTCAAAGTCAGTTAGTGTCCTTCCACTGGAGACAATAAGAATTTAAAAAGTAGAATGAGCTTGATGAGGTAGTTTCTTTGGAAACAAGGTTCGCATCTCACGACGTTGTGTTTTGACCAAGAACGAGCGTTGGACAACTTCGTAAAATATGACGTCAAGTAGACTGAATCAGAAAGATCGTCAGCGTGTCCTGGGAACACCATTCTATCGTTTTCCCGCAAGTAAGGCCATTTCGGGGTCATCATTTCAATTCATATGAAAAGAAATAACGAACTAGTCGTCAACCAGGAAATACACTACCCTGATAAGAAGGAAACAACAATATTCTGGGTAGCATCATTGCAACCTTTCCGGCGGTACACCACCACGTCGTCGGACCGCCAATCAAGAAAACTGGTACATGAACTTTCGCTTAAAGGACCTAAACGAGATAAGGATTCCTTCAGGCAAAAGATCCTGAATTTTACATCTGCTCTAGTGCAAGTAAATCTGAGAGAAAAAGGCCATTGGTTCTACACAGTCTCGCACGAACAAAATAGAAATTAAATCACTTGTCAAAAAAGTTAACTACTGTGGGTCTATCCAAATTTCAATCAGCAGTGACAGATGCTTAGGAATGTGTGCAGAAAGACCAAGAAACTGATACAACGCTCTAACAGAGAGCATAAAAACAACCCTGATTGTTGAATAGTGATGCCAGCAGGGTGAAAAAACACTTTGATGCGAGAATGTGTTGTGTCACGCCGAAGTTGACCGGCGAACGAAAACAACAAATCCACCTTCATGCCATTAGCAGTTCATACAAAGCGGAACAGCAACGCAAATGAACCAACGGATTGGGCTCGACCGTCGCCGGATTCGGAGAATAGACAAGACAAAAAGGTTTTTGTCACAAGTAAAGTTTGACGGCAAAAGCTGCAAAACGCATGCAAACGACATACTTGCCAATGACGCAAAGCATCGCAACACTTCATAAACGAGAACGACGACGTAGGCAGAGGGGCGCAAACATGCACACTGAACTACTATTTGCTTTACTGAATCATTTTCCAAAGAGCCCGTAAAAGGAAATAAATTTAATGCAAACGATAACAATAAAAATATAACCAGCAACAATCAATGACTGCAAGGGCTTGGATACAGTAAGGGTTTTCTCTCATCATGCACGACAACTGACACAAGTGATAACGACGTAGCCAAGAGCGCATGACATTGTAAGCAAGCTATAACGTTAATTGGGTTAGAATTTTCAACGGAGAATTAAACAACAGTTGAATAGTATCAGTGGCGAATAAAAGTTAAGCTGGAGAAAGGGGGAGAAAAGCAAAAAAGGAGAAATGTTCGCAGTAATCAACGAGTAGTAACTTCCTACTTGCTCGTTCCAGTAGGGGGTAAAGCAACAAACACGATACACATGGAAACAGAATCGCTGCAAGACTGACGAAGCAAACAACCAAAGGTAAACAGTGTACGACGAGATGGAAGTTTATAAAAGCGGGCGCTCGATGTAGAATAGTACATAAGCGGGGCATGAAACGAGTCGTGCTGAAGCCGCTGATTCATTTGATGGAGAGAAGGGGAGAGGTAAACTCAATTATAGTGAAAGTGAAATGTCAAAATTCACAGCTGCCACATTTCCACATTTTGACATCTTCCTCACTCATGTGCAACCCTCTCCACCGCTTGCGCTCGTGAGAACATCCTACGTGACCAAGAGAGGCGCTTTCGCCAAATAAGGGCGGATAAAACTGGACTGGCGAAGAATAGGCCCGACAAATTGAAGTATCGAGCTGCGCATGGTGTCTCATGGCCGAAGAGCACCGTACGCCTCCCGAATCAAGCACAACCATCACAGGAAGAGCACAGGATTCTGTGCCTGCAGCCGTTGCTATTGCTACGGCTGCTGGTTTAGACCAACTGGGATCACCAACGCTTGTCTCCGCCCCGTTATCTACAAAGCCATTTACAAAAGTAAATGAAAGTAACGACACATATTCTAAGGTGGGAAAAGAGCTAATTAAAAGAAGCAAAACGCTACTTGCAGGATAGTGGAATGAAAAGTGCCAATTGGCCTCGACGCGCAGAGTCCGACCAGTAATCCTAGCATAGAATTCGTAGTTCTCGCGTGGAAAGAGATTAGAAAACCCAAAGTTTTCAACGACGAAAGTAACCACGCGAGAGGCAGTTCGAAAACGGATCACATCTTCCAGACGTGCCTGCAATGGGTTAACTCTCATCCAGTAAAATTGATAAAAGCTTGCAAAATGCACAAAGGACATACCCTGTGCCCGTTATGAATGCACGTATGGAACAGAGACGGTGCGACGGATAAACCTATGGCTTCTGGACTCATGCGAGTACCGCAAGTGTCAGCGGCATCTGTGATCAGACGGAAAGTGCCGAACAGAAGCACCAACAAATGCTGGCAAGGGACTGATAACGACGAAAATACCCTGGTGAAGAAGTACGTGGCAAGCACTTCGGATATGAAAAAAACCTATACCGACAAACTGCCTCTCGTCGTTTCTGAGAGTCCTGAATTTCAAGGCAGCTAAAGAGTACCTGTTCGTTTTCAGCTCCAAATATACCGCCGTTTAACTTGCTAAGAAACTTCTGAAGTGTGTGCGCAAATTAGTTACGGTAATGCCAGATAGGCTGCAGTTACAAATTGACCTTTATCACCGAGGCAGCAGTGTAGATAGAAAAATGTTCGATGTTCACCAAGCGCCCATGCTGCATAATATGTATCAGCTTCCGCACGTGTGCCTGATTTCCTGGCGCCCGCCATATATCCTTCCTCAAGGGACCCAACTTATTCACTCGTAACAAAAGTACCTACAAGGATCACGCAGGGTCCATGACGAGTGACTCAACGGCGAACGAAGTTACATACCAGCAAGGTTGCGGGAATGTCATGAGAAAATGCTTCGGAAGCCGAGACGCCGAACTTGACCCTGAAAAACAAGTTAAATGCTGCAAGTAAGAAAAGAGCACACGAACACTTACTTCTCAATACGCCTCACGTAGGGAGATCGGCTTTCGTCCGACGTAAAGCACTGCACCATAACTGGAGAAGAGCTGGACGACGTCGCACCATTGATTGCCAACATGCAACTACGACCAACAAACGCGCACACTTAACGTTGTCATCGTAAAAAAATTCGTCACTGAGCGTGCCAACGTCTGGATGGCTACTTGCAATTGGCCAAATATGGTCAATGTCAACCGCCCCGTAACAACATGCACATTTTGCTCCACCGTTTGCTTCTGCCTATTGCTACAGTACGACCTGTTTCACAGGTGTTCGGACATCGCACGTACTATTGCTTTCTGACCGGTGTTTCCGACCACCAACCGTTTCTACCCGATCGGACGGATCAGTTCAACTCTTTTTGTTGCCCTGAAACGGCATTCGCATTAGTTGAACGTAATATTCATCGATACTGGATTATTTGCAATCGTACTCGACTGGCTGAGTTGTTTAAAACTTGACCTCAGCTTGCAGTTGGCAATCCAAAGTAATATTTACTTTCAGAAACGTAATTTGGTCACCCAGCAGTGCATTTTGCAGCTGTTTCGGATTGACTTATACGACCGAAGGCTTTAAGAGAGAAACAAATTGGATGCGTTGACGCAGCAGCACTGCGCGCTTAGAATGCGCTCGAAACCGCGACCGCTGTCAGATGCCCGCTAGCTATCCATTAACATTTTTCTAAATGAAAGGTGCAAGCATTCAGGCAGTCCTCAGAGTAAGATGTGCACGCCATTTTAAACAAAACCAACTCCCCATATCGAGCTTTTAATGTGCATTCTAGTCTGTTATATTCCTGAGCACGAATGGCGCTTCCGTTCGCTCGAGTAATCGCTCGAGTTTTCTTCATAATGGTGGCATCCTCCAAGCTAGTAATTTTTAGATGACAACGGCTCCACGATTTTGTTTTCTTACGCTTACATGCTCGGAAGTAATCTAAGCTAACCTGGGTTGCCTAAAACGTGAGTTGCCAACAAAATGAATATTTCGGCTCACTTTGCCGTTGCTCAACAAAACAAAAGCAGCCGATGAGATAACGCGCAGTTAATAACAATGTGATTTAGAGTAAGCTTGTTTCAGGGCCAGCTTTAACGGTGTGCGAAGTCAACAGGTTCAGTAGACTGACGAAAATTTAAATGAAGCAGTTAACTGCTCTTGGACTCTTTTTGTTACTCGCTGGTGACGGAGCATGGTTGGCTCCGAAAGCTTCGTGTAGTAAAAGTTTTTCAATGGCTGAACGGGGTGCTTCACCGTAAATGTAACGAAGAGAAAACTGCTCTTGGATTAGTAAAAATAGGCGTTTTCGTTCGCACGGAATCGTTTTCATACGTTGAAAACGTAATTGAAAAGAAAGTCCAGACTAACCTCATTCCAGCTTATTAAGGAACACCCCGTGCATAGATTCACATGTATTTGAAAGAATAGAAATGCAATCACTAAGAGGCGTAACACTTGACTGCTGACGGACTCGTCTATAGGTCCTCAAGCAGTACACACTTTCCTACATTTCCAATCGAGCCACGACAGCGTACGGTGGATATGTTATCAGCGCGCACCAACTCCTAGAGAACGAAAATGGCACCGGTTACGCGACACTTCCTTTCATCAACGCAGCAGATATTTGCACACGTCTTATTCTCTGTCAATGCTATTCCAGCACTTCACTTTTTAGGATGCACACCACCGAAAGAATAAAAGCATCTACAAACGAGTAGCCTCCGGCAGCGCTCGAACACTTCCGAAAGCTGTTTTCCGACTAAATTGACGACAGACTATTCTCAGAAATGTTAAGTAGTGAAATGAAATGTTTATTCATCTACTCTCACAGCTGACAAAGTGCGCCATTGAAGCTGCTAGCTCTAAAGTACGCTCACTTTTGATTATGAAGCGTAGGTATTACCATTGAAAATTGAGTTTCTTACCATGGGATGAAGTTCCATGTTTGCTCAACTACGGCAAAATGTCCGTCCGATACAAATGTTTAATTCAATAGGAAAAAAACGGAGCTTTCGGAACGACATGATTCCGTCTTCGGCGTTTTAATACTGTTCTAAGCGGCGTCTTGATGGCTAGTTCCGGGCGGCCCCGGCCAAAGGCTGCCAAGGTCATAAAACGAACTTGTCCGTACCGTCTTTATAGTCGATCTGGGGACGTATTGGACTGATCAGCAATGGCAGTGCAGCAGCGAGTCAAAGATGTCAATGCTGACCACACTTCGCTCACTCCCACCCCCCTCGTCTCTGCTGATGTTCCCGTTATGGCTAACGTACGTAGCGTCTTCGATCTTCCTGAGGCCGAAGTTGGGTTCCTAGCAAAATCTTTTACCTCAGGTTTAAAAGATTTTGCCAAGAACCCAAATTCAGCTCAGGAAGATCGAAGACGCTATGTACATTAGCCTTAAAGCTGAGGTTTTCATCAGAGGAGGAAGAATTCGCCACATGTCCCACTATCGTTTATGCTGCCACCATCTCTTCCATGAAGGTAATGGAGTCTTTCTTAGTAGGTCTACCTCGGCCTGTCGCTGTCTTTCCTCAGTGCCGCATTTCTATGTTGTCAGGTTTCCCAGATGTTGGTTGAAATAGTATGCTACCTTGTAGTGCATAGGTGGCTCCACAGCCGCATGTAATGCCCATGTCATGCTGCAGACGGCCCCTGCGTTTTGATCCGGCGCGGTCTTGATTTTATCCGACCGCAGAATCGAACTTAAGTTTAAGTAATTTTTGAACACCACATTAAGACCTTGATCTCTCGCGATTCTGCAGATTGCCTCCCCCCACTAGGATAATACGGCGGAACTTTTAAAAACTTCTCACTTCGTAACGAGGTGTCTTTGTTCTTTGCAATATATGGATTAGTTCCCACCGTTGGTGAAAATTTGGATAACGAACTGCAAGATGACTTATTTCTTCGAATCTTTTTTCCTGTGGCCCCGCAAACATACAGTATGGCCGCAGAAGTAAACAACGAAAAGCAGGTACACTAAGACGGATGTAGTAACAAGGCGTAATGTCGTCAACAGCGAAATTTTAAAAAAACGTTTTTTCACACCGCGGTGCCTCTGTTCCTTTCCTGAGATGGCCATTAGTAACCCTAGGAGTGCTTTAAGGACTTCTCTGCCATAATTAGCCCTCCGTAAGGCCTGCGTCCCACTACTTGAACCAACTGTTTTCTCAACCTTGCCGGTTCAGCTTTGCTGCGCTTACCGAAGCCTGCATTTTACACCGCATAAAGTTGCACGAAAGGCTATGGTTACCATTCGGGAACCTAGTTTGAAGCCATTCGACAAACAGCCCTCCCGCTGTTATTGCGACCTTTGCCGCTTCAAGACATGGGCCACCTTGAGACGTCTGCGTCGGCGACGTCGCTGTTGCTTAGGGTTCACCGTGATCAACAGTGTTGCCTAAGCGAGATAACATTTTATGAAATCCTCCAAAAGGCGGGCGTAACCTACAAGCTTCTTACTGTATGATTGAGGTCATCCGTTCTACCATTACGTAAGCCTAATTATATTTCTGCTTAAGTTTAAGCAAGCGCATAACCAGAGGGCCGGCATACTACACATTAAAGGCAGAACAGGGTAGGCTGCAATTTTCCGGAGAAGAACCTGCATTTGTTGAAACTGCAGTAGACTGTTGGCGGGAACTGAGGCTGAAGTTTAAGTTTCTACACCGCATGAACTCGCGGTGAGCACAATGTGATAAAATAACAGCGGGAAAATAAATCTGCCGGAGCAGAAAGCAATGAACGGAGGATGTTGAACGAACGGCAGCAAAATAATAGTGGCGAACTAAATGGGCTGATCCAATCAAAAGCAACGAACAATTGCGAATCAGCCTCAGGGTAGAAACGGCAGGTCCCTTTGTAGCCAATGCATAGGGCAAACTAAACTGATCGTCTTCGGTTAGACCGCGAAGGGCAAGCATTCCCTATCTCCGATTAGTGGGAATGAAGCTGCGCGTGAACGTGAAACGTGCACCTTCAAGCTGCGTCAGATAGGAACCCACTCTTGATATGTCTATAAACGGCTAAAGAGTAGACTCTTTACGAGCATCCGTCTTTCAAAGAGCAGACTCTATGTGAATTACAGGCATAGCATGTCTGTCAGGCGAAGTTATTTGGGGTAAACTAGTACTACTGATAAAGTACCTGAGCATTGTAAATCAACAGCTGTGTTACAGCAGCCGGACACCGACTGTGTGGTTTCGTAAGAAAGGTTTCTTTTTTCTTATGCTTACTGTTGTTGGTAATTTTTACAGTGGAAGTATTTTCATAATTGATCTTCAGTTCACGGCTTTGGCCCGTTTTGCGTATGTGTAAGTAAACTTCAAGATGCCCTACCAGCGAATGGATGAGCAGATTGTTCGAGAGAAATACAGAGCAATGTATACCGTACGTTTCGGAACTGCTCTTGTTCCGTCGTTAGCGGTGTAAGGGACGCTTACACCTAGGTCTCCCTTGCATCGCTAAGCTAATTGACGGATACACAAAACGGGCAAAAGCTGTGAACTGAAGATCAATTATGAAAATATCGAAACCCGTTGCAGGACACCCTGTCTTCCGAAAAAATTTATTTCTTTAAAAATGTTCCTGGGTGAAAGTCAAGTTAAATTATATGCTAAATGTTGTGATCACACAAAAAATCACACTTGAGTCTTTACTCTCCAGGCCCTGGCAGAAGTAGTCGTTGTCCGCGCCCTCGAGAACCCATTGTTCTGATTGCATGGCAGATTACCGGCCAGGTATCTGCACTCTGCTTAGGTAACAATGAAGGGATTAGCTGCGGCAGGCCTTTGAAGAAACAACGGGGCGATTAACGGCGACAAGCCTGCGCCATTCCTTCTAAGTTGCACTGTCAAAGGTGTACTTCGAGCACTGCGAGCCTAAGCGTACTTTTTAAACCTAACTATAGGGGAACAGTTATTCGTAAGCTCGTGGTGGCAATAGTACTGTCAGCAGCGTGAGCCTAAGCCTAACCTCTTAAACCTAACGATACAAAACAGTAATGTGCGTAGGTTCATGTGTCGTTCTGCAAATGAAGGAACAAGTGCACGTAGTTATTTATTACATGAACAGTGAGCATATACCGATAACTGCGGTGGCCATGCCTTGGAGCAGCTATTCGAAAAGGTAGTCGGTCGATACCAACCTCTTCCTCCACGTAAATTCGCAGAAGTGTAGCGGCTGCCGCACCTGAGCTTGTTTCCACTTTTAGCCTGGGACCACAGTGATTCGACAGATTGCGTGTGAGCCCCACTTGCGCATTTCACGAAGCTGCGCGAGTGGTTTACCCGCGTGTGAGTGAACCCCCCTTCCCCCCCCCACGGGTGAGGAACCGGCACCTGCCCCACTCGTCCGCAGTCACTGTGGTCCCAGGCCTGACGTGGCGCTTCACGATCGGCAGTAGCGTTCCTGACGACCGGTTTTCCACAGGTATAACGAAGGACTGGCCAGTTTCCCGGCATGTGTTAGTCAGAGGGATGCTGTTATCTTTGAAAAACTTTTCTGCAGCAAGGAATATGGTCTCACCTTTGGTATCTGTCACTAGCTGTTTAGTAAATAGCAGTTCATGTATCAGGGCTTCATCTTTTATGAACCTGACATAACCTAATAACAATGCTCCATTGACTTGAAGATTGAACGTTTCATAACGGGTCACGGTTTCTTGCAAGAAAAAACGGTTTTTATTCCCCTACGGGAATAAAAACCGCTTTTTCTTGCAAATAATGCTTCATTGTTAGGTATGATCGATTCATCAAGTTGCAACAAAAAATACGCTGTCGTCAAGAAGTCGCATAGGGTGCGTTCTACGTCGCTACTCACTTCGTTAATCCTTCTTTGCATCGTGTAATCGTTCTGAGGTATCCGTCTGATTACACTAGATTGCCACTAATCCGGCATGGTCGGGACCGGGCAGGTGCTGGATTACCGGTACTTGGAGCAGTACATGCAGTTTACTCAACGGCTATTTGTTGGATAAATGCAATATTCCAGGCTGGCACGCCGACGGAGCGCGAAGCAAGAATAGTTTAATGATAAAGGCAGCGCAGCAGAGCAAGCAACCGATCTGAACGGGCACACACTAGGAGAGAATCAGAGAACAGAACAGAAACGAGAATCGCCGTTCTTATCGGCATGTGTGATATGTAAATTCCTGTTTTGCAGCGGCTAATGGCCCCTGCGTAGGCTTTTAACTCCCTACGCCGTGAGTCACTCTTATCAACGTGTGTTCGGCGGTAGTTTCCCAACACTATTTGCCTCGACTGGCTTTTGAGATACCCTGTAAACTTATACAGGTTGTTCGATAAAGGAAGCAGACACAATGGATGAAAACAGAATGGAACTTTAATGAAGAGAGGTAAAGTGAGCAAAGCAGGTAGAGCAATTTTCTTGCCCAGGCTACAACGGTTCATGATAGCCACTGGTCATGACAGTGAAAGCGAAGGTCTGAAGTTCAGAAACGAGACCAGTTTAAAATTTAAGAAGTGAGTTCCATCTAGATCAGCCATTCTCAACCTTTTCTCCGCTGGGCCCCCTTGGAAGGTGTTCTCAGGTGCCAGG
>KN538408.1:75130-87997 GCA_000797535.1 Trichuris suis
CGGCGTAACGGATGCTAACAAATACGTAAACCAAGAGAAAAAGGAAAGTAAATATACCGTCACAGGATGAGTAGTTTCATATTTCCCGTGTAGAAAAAATACGATTCGGAAGGCAGGTACGTATGGAGGATTGGAATAAATTCTTCCCTTCCGATCTACCTAACTGCGCTTGGCCAAATAAAGCCTCTCGGCCCCCCCCCTCCGAGAAATTTTCAATTTCTGGCCCCCCTGGGGGCCCCAGGCCCCACGTTGAGAATGGCTGATCTAGATTACCATGCTCGTCTGGAAAATGACTTCCAGGTCATGAATTCGTGGCGATCGCGGATGAATATCTGAATGAGCAGAAATTGAGGGCACCGGATTTTCCAACTCCAACTTTTTCATCACATGATTTTTAGCCATTTTTGTGAACATGTCCCAGAGTAAGCTGTCTCTCTCTCTCTTGTGTCTTCTTTATTTCCATCACAGCAGCTTCTTTCTCCGCTATCTTGTTTGTCCTGGCATACAACCATCTGCACAATTTCTGAGTCACTGTAGTGGCGTCCAGTAGCTACGGCGTTATCGGCATCCATCCATTCCTCAAGATCACGTTCGTCCATTCTCGATGCCAGGTTCTTAGCAGTAGGGTTTGTTAAATTCTGGGCAAAAGAAGTTCATGTACGCTCCGCCTTTTTTCGAAACTGACTCCTGTAGAATCAACTCTAGTCAGCCCTCAGGTGCGCATTCAATCGTTATACGTGGCTACAACTTGTGCCATGCGTTTCTTAGCGTCGCAGCCCCTATTGATTTCCAAGCGTTTGCAAGGCAATAGACCATACTTCTCATATTGAATGTTTTCAAAAACTCTTGCACTAGCCTACCAGAGATAGATGCGCTTAGTAGGCGCGTCATAAATATGGCGCAGTGCTTACACTTAAGAGAGCGCAAAATGCCATTGTCCGGAGGTTGAATTGGTGATGTACAGCTACGACGGAGGCGCACAGTGCAAACATTACTTTTTACCAATTCAACATTCGCGAGTGCGGGACAATTGTCTAAGATAAGCACAATCTTGCAGTCGTGATCCAGGCCAACGGAGTTACAGTGAGCTCTTTCCTCAGGAACAAAATGGTTTTCAAACCATTCCGATGTTATTTTGGTTGTCATCCAGCCGTTTTTGTTGGCACGATAAATCACTGACAGCTGCACCACACCCTTGAAGGCCCTGGCATGTAAACTTTTGCCGATGACGAACTAGTAAAGTACACTTGTGGGTTCCAGCAGCGTTAGAGCAACACAGAACAGTGACCCGGTCTTTCACTGCCTTACAGCCTGTTGGCGATTCAGCATCCTCCGTTGCAAGTGTTCGTCTTGGAGTACTCTTCCAAAACAATGCTGTCTCATCAGGATTGTAGACTTGCTCAGGGCTTCATTTTTCATCAGTAACTAACTGGGTGAATTCAAGAACAAGTGCAGCCACTGCTTCCTTGTCTGCTGAACGTTTTTCATCATGGACTGCGCGAAGCTTTAAGCCATGATGCTGCTTAAAACGACGAAGTCAATCATTGCTATAATCGCATTGATAATTTAGTCCAAGTTCTTTATGGTAAAGGTTAGCTTGTTCCCTCACCAAGTCCCCGTACAGCTCAACACCTTCGCTTAAGCGGAGCTTAAGCCATGTTATCAGCACTTTATCCAGTCCTGAACTTCATCCATCTTTCATTGTTTACCTTGTGCCCAGCTGTTTCCTTGATCCACTATTAGGAAAGAATTGAAGCAGTTTTGCTTTCTGCTTCTTTATATTGTACACTGTTGAAGGGCCGACCTTGTGTAAGTCACATAACCTTCTTTCAAGTTTCTTCAGATGCTCAATCTTATCTGAGATGGATAATGTGCAGTGCTTGCGCTTTAAACCTCGAGAAGCATCGCATTTATGCACTTGAGCCATGGCTAGGTTTAAATTCACGCTGTTAATATTCAGTAAACCTGCAGTCACGGAACAACGAACTCCTTTCTGGAGAATAGGCGGAATTGAACCTATCTGATGGCTGTTGCACTTTCAGTCGCTAGTCAAAGCAAGGGCAAAGAATGATTGTGATAACATTTTCGCTGTTAGAGCAAAAGTGAGAGTGAACGATGTCAGAAACGACAATCGCCGCAGCATGCAGCTGATGAATATTCAGTGAGCAGCTGCATGCGTAAAATCATCATGAATCATAAGCAATGCGCAGAGTAGTTCCCCTGCTGCCATTTGATCGACCAGCTTTGTCCATAGTTCGTCGTCGTCACAACCTACGTGCTTACCGAAATGTGTCCGAATTAGTGAGCATTCCGGATTAGCGGCGCCTGGATTAGTGGCAACCTAGTGTAGATAAGTGGACATGGATATAGCTCTGTAAACTTCAAAACTGCAATTGAAGAATAATTAACCACGGAATCTGCTGACAGGAAACACACAAGAGCAGTTTTCGATGAAAATAACGCCGTAAAAATCCTGGACGCGCTTTAAAAACGTTCAACAGCTTCAATGTCAAATTGCATTGTTCTCCCTACCCATCCGCTCAAGACAGGTTAAGGCTTAATCCAAAAGTTCTGGACAGAGTCTGTTTTTACTGAAATAACGGAGAACACCGTAAAAATAAAAAGCTATATTCTACCGTTGTTATTTTTATACAATGTATTTGTTGCTGTTGCGTACATGTCTGTTGCCGTGTAAAATTTCGCCCTTTCGTTAAAGTACTTCATTACTTTGCATTCTTGAATATGGCTAAACCATTTGCATGCAAATTGTATTTCTAAGTTTAAGGAATAAAAACATTCTGCAATAATTTTTATTAAGTTCAATTAGCCGTCTGTGTGACCCTTATGACATAAACGCAACCCATGTGGCCCTCAGGGGACCCTCAGTTTAACATGCCTGCCGTGAAGTACGCAATGTTATTGTTAAAGAAGCGCCTTTCCTGTCCATGTGTTTTTTTTCCAACAGAAGGAAATGTTCATGCTGCACATGCTTCACATTTAACACGTATCTGCTGTTCAAATAGCCTTTCCTTAAACTTTTTCTTTACGCTTTTTGATTTTAGCAATTTTTGTCGAACGAACAGTTTCGTTGACGTCATGGATGCACGTTCATAATCGTTTCATACCGTACTGTTCAAACGACTCAGTTTTTTGAAATACGGGAGAAAATGGATTATTTCATCCGATTAATTATGATGGCCCCAAAATGTTTGAACGGCGGTGAACGGACAATGAAAGGAAAGTGCAGGTGTCCGAAGTATTTTTCCGGTGACGACTGTGGTGTGGTGCAGTGTATCAACGGAGGCAGTCTCAGCGCCGTCAATAAAACTGTTTGTATCTGCTCAGATTCTCATTACCGTGGAAGTCACTGCGAAATTGTTCAGTGCGAAAACGGTGGAATTGAAAACGGTTATGGCGGTTGTGATTGCCTGACGAATTGGTACACAGGAAAATTTTGTCAATTTTACAGCAGTTCTTGGAGCATTTTGTTCGGCTGTTTGGGATTGCTACTTTTGTTGGCACTTGTATACATTGCCTGTCGTTGGTACTGTTCCTTTTTCAACAATCATAATAATCGATCTAGATGTGACCGAGTTACTGCCTTATCTATTCGTCCAGAAGACACAAGCTCCACTTTCAGAGGCGTAGATGTTAGTGGCAGCATACCTCCTCTATTCTTCCGTACTGGTAAGCCTTTTGGAAGGAGCAGAACGCCCAATACCGAGAGGAACTACCCTCCTGCAAGCGCGAAAAGTTACGCACCAGAAAGCCCACCGCCCACATACGAAGAAGTAACTCGAATGTCACTATTGCTAGAACACCGTGGGGCCACATCAAGTACTTCGCCTCACTGTCCAGCGCCATCAGGTCTTCAGTGTCACCAGTGATAGAACGTAGAGTTCATGCAATTGGAACATGCTCTGAGTTGCGTCTTAAATGCCTTTACTTTCACGAACGACATGTTTTATGAAAATTTAATTTGGACAGACAGCGTATGATGGTATGCTGCCCATAACATGCTTGGCATAAAAAGACCTGTTCGCTCTTTTTCTTGGCTTAAACTCTTTGAGAACAAGTTTTACTGTATCGTGTCACACATTTCCTGCGATATAGTTACCTTTGTACTCTTCATTAAGTGTTAATAAAAGACATGCGATGCAACTTCAATGTTCGCCTCTCGCAGAATGGAGTACCAAAGCTACAAACTTTTTAAAAACGTTTGAGTTTAAGGCGTCGACATTCTGAAGGTCTTCCCAATACGGCGGCGCATTGTACAGCGTGTTGCCTGAAATACTTGACGCTTTTAGCTGTCATAAGAACGCTTTGCTCACTGCGTTTCGACGGTTAAACCTGATCATTTAACTAACAATGCTATGATGTTGTAACTTTGAGGCTGCCTAAAGCAATCAGAAAACTTAACGGACTACTGCCTCAACTGAAGCAGTTTATGTTCAGTAACAGTTTAAGTCAGAATTACTGCTTACATATCTCGCAGGCTTTTATCTTAGTCACTTAACAAAGTTAGACATTTCCGCGCAAGTAGTCTTTGAAACGGACACTGAAAAGAATAACCTGAAAATCTAAAATATGTGCATGCGACTGAGAATTTTGTATTAGCGGAATAACACTTAGCGATGGATAAATCACGACGGACTTAAAGAGCTTGGGCCAACTGAACCTTATTGTTAAAAAATTTATTTTCTGCACAACTTTATCGAATACGGTTGGCTGCCTGTTGTCTTACAGCTTCACGTGGAGAGCGTGAACGTTAATCACACAATTCCTACTTTATCCATCGATACTGATAAGCCTGGAAGGAGCAGGACGCCGAGAGAGACTACGCTCCTGCAAAGTGGAAACAAACCGTACCGTATTCAACAGAACTATGCGCTTCTTTGAATCTGATACAAAAAGTCGCATCTTAAACGTTACGTTCCACATTCTTCAAGTAACCAGCGGTACTTAACAAAATGCGAAATGTGCTTTGCCAAGATGCGCCATGTACTGTAAATGCAGATTATCCCTGCCTCCAAAAAGCAATAATAAACTATCTATAAAGTGCTATAAAGTTTTTCATCTACTGTAATCACTTTCATAAACAGGCATATTATAGGACCTTCTACATTCACTGGTAGTTTCACCACATACATTGATGGCAATGACAAATTACTAACTTACCTGTATCATACCACACTATATTCTTAACACCATCGTTTCCACTAATATTCGTAGTATTCAATTGCAACACACAGAAGTCGAAATTGTTTTCACAACATTGTACGCATTGACACGTGATCGGAGTTGGAAGGACAATAGGGGAACTCTGAAGCGTAAGCATTAAATGACAGCTTCATGTTACACAAGTGCAGCTTCAGCAGGAAATGCGCGAAACTTCAGTAAGTTTCCTTTCATTATAAGTGAAGGAATGAAACTGGAGATACTATTAATATTACATTAATACTAACTAATATTCTACTATTCTACTTGAAAGTGGAATAATATGCAGCTTTCCCTTGAACAACGTTGGGGTCCAGTGCGCATGTCAGCCACCTCGTAGAAATACCACGTATGATTTTTGCGATTGCAGTCATAAGACCGTGTCGAAATATTGAATGGCCGAAATAGCGAAAGCAGAAATCTCGAATGGTCCAAAAATTGGAATGATCGAAATCTCGAATAGTGGAACAGGATGAAATACCTGAACGGCCGGAACCTTCGCACGGTTTAATTCGCGAAAGGTCAAGTTCCTCAATAAGAAGGAACCTTGAACGACCCGAAATCTCAGAAGTCAAATTTCAGGAATGGTTTGGAAACCCACATGACCAAACGCTTACGTCAAATGACCCTCTTGTGGTTCTTTTGTACTTATAGTTGCTAAATAAAGAGAACCAAGAAGCCTCAAAGCTCATCTACACAGGCAAAAGCATAACAGGACCGCGACACAAAGATACCTTCATGCTCGAAAGGAATCCCCCATTTAGCAACTAGAAGTACGAAACCTGAACGAACCACTCCTGAGATTTAGCTTTCGGGATTTCGGTTCATTCAGAGTTCCTTCCTTCCTATTCAGGAACTTGTCCTTTCGAGAATTAAACCCGTGCGAAGGCTCTGGCCATTTGGCTGCTTCTTCCTATTCGACAATATGAGTATTGTCAGCAGGCCAGCCACTTGAGATTTCGACCATTCGCTATTTCGACTTGCGCTCTTATGACTCAAACCCAATTTTTGTATCCTTGACTGTAAGGTATCAATAGGTAAATTACCATTCAATATGATCTTATTATGCACACTGTTTCTATCAACTATACGGAATGATATCTTTGTCAATTTTATTAGGCAAAGAGAGAACTGCACAGGCACCGGAACTGCATTATGTCTGGCCAGTCGATCGCTACCGCAGTGGGAGAAGCACTGTTCCCGACGATGCAGGAAAGCACCGCGGTACTGTTCCTCCAAGAGCAGGGACTGCTTCTCCGTGAGAGGAACTGCATCTACGGGAACCCAATGTCCCTGTCAGTGCAGGAAGGCGACCGAGCTCCTCCGTGGAGGTGCGACAAAGTCTCCTGCGACAGGGAGATTTCCGTAAGAACGAGAACATGGTTCCAAGGTAGGCAGGCCGCCAAAGTAAACGTGTTCCAATGCATCTACGTACCTGCACATTTAACTCCTATGTATTTCTGCTATGCATCTATGTATTTCTTAGTGTATATCTTCGATTCTTCCCCGTTCGTCTTGCTTTCCACACCGTGTACGTATACATTAAACTGCTTCTATTGCTGCTCTTTTTTCGGCGTGATTTCCCCAACAGTTCTTGTAGGCAACCTAAGCGTAAACCTAAGCTCAAGACATCGGACTGTGTGTACATTCAGCCTGTCGCTCAAATTATTCGTCGCTCAAGCCGCTGTTGCTCATTGCTGCTCTGCATTAACCGAAAATTCGCCAAAACGGTTTCTGTAGGCCCTTAAGCCTAAACCAAAACTAAACACAGCTGAAACGATGGTCGTACTTTTCCTGCGTAAACTGAAAGTTAGAAAAACTGGCAATGCGTAGAGTCCGCCTGTTCCTGAGATCACTTGTTGACCAAGCAGGCTGCGCACAGTCAGTGTAGACGCTAAAACAAAGCCGCCAGATGATCAGTTTGCACGGTAGAATAGAGACGCCACAGTTTAATGGCCTCTTACGCCGTGCCATCACAGCTCATCAGTAACCCGATTATCAATCATCACAATGCTATGACATAATGGGGGGAGCGCTGCCGCGGGTGGGCAAACTCCAGGGACGAACGTTACAAGACCCAAAGCCTTTTACAGTAAATATTAGATTGGTAACAGGAGACTTTTGTCCATGACGATAACGATTCCATGACCGTATCCCCGTTAACTTTTGCCAATGCCAAAATCGCCTAGAAAGCAACTTTTAAGTGGCAACAGCCTCAAGAAAATTCTGGAATTTAATTGCGACTATAGCGAATTAAAAGTTGCTCTCAAAACGTTTACTGGCAATGGCAAAAGTTAACAGAAAAATCACTGTGTCACAATTATCACCACGAAAGCCCTGCAATCCAAAAAAGGACAAAGGCAGAGCTTTCAGAACTGGTCCCACCTTCAGCACTAAACTGATCACGGCAACTAACAACCGATGGTCAAGTACGGTCTGCAGAGACTGCTTGTACTGGTCGCATACAAACTCATCTGATATCACTGGAGTTGGTTAGTTCAGGAAGGCTGTGCTGCAGTTGAGCATCTATTGCAACGTTCCGTTACAATAACCACTGTAGATCAAATGTCACTATTTCCCTGCCCGTAGTTTCCATTGCTTTAACCGTTGTGTTGAACGCGCAATGCCTCCTTGAGAATCTCGAGGATGAAAACTCTGCCTTGTGACGCTGATCACACGGTACGGGAATACGACAGTACGTTCCACCACCACTAAGCCACTTACTAATTGCTCCATGATCTTCACTATGTCCATGGTTTTCCGGATGGGCCCTCATTTCTACAACTTCTACTCTGTGCCGCTGTTCAGCATTTTCAACTCTTCAGTGCTTTATAGTGTTGTTGGAATCTGGGTGATACCGTACACTTTGTCTCCCCAATGAAGTTTGCCCACAGCCATAAATCATGTTATAGATTGCTTCCAGCTTGCTGTCTCCGTAGATTTTCACTTCCGATCGGAGAATTCATGTTAGCTTCGAACAGTTCTTGGAAACCACGTCAAACCTAGAGCTCTGGAAATTGTTCGGATCGTCTCGTCAATGAGCAGAAAATAAGGGAAAATCTGCCTGGCGTGGTGTTCTTCCATGCGTTCTTTCCTTACCGCGTTGCCGTGTAATTTTTGAAATCTTCCCCTCTTGCTTGAGACAGCCAATCTTCTGAGATAGTCATTATGCGAATGGGTGCTGCGAGCTCTACACAGTTTACCAATTAGACAATCTTAGCTGCTGAGGTTAACTGTGCTGCCAACCATTCCTCTGATGGTATCCAACTTAGCATTCTTTCACTTCGCTTTCCAAGGAACCTTCCACATGAAATTGCCGAAGTTGGGAACAATTTTCCATTTCGTGGCAACAGATGAAATCGTGGCTAACTGGCACATCGTTCCTTGGCTGTTCTTCTGAAGCTCTGACTGCAGCATGTCTAAATCCAGAGCTGAAGGACACCCAGACCGTCGCTTATCCAAGACGGCAAGTTCCACGTGCAAGAATTTGGCGAACCATTGTTTCATGTGCATATTGACGATATCCTCACAACATATAGAGCATATGCGATAATTGGCTCTGGTTGCTCTAACACCAGAATGGAATCAAAACATTGTGCAACGCTTCAGGTTAGCTTGTGTATAAGTAGGGGGCAAAATTGCGTTCCTGATTTGTCAGTGAATACTCTTAACTTGTATCGCGTTATTTCATTTCCCTTTTATATTTAGTTTATTTTTATCCTTTCTCTTTTTATTTCTTAATTCCCTTAACTCTTGTTTATCGTCCTTTTCTCTTCCTTCTTCTACTTTCATTTTGCTGTATCAGTAACTTTTGAATACTCAAAACACACCAAAGGGGTCTCTTCCTCTATCTGCCCGCAAACAATACAGTAATCCTGACAATAATCAGGTTTTCCCTAGTAGTAAACATACAATAGGATAAACAACATTGATTTTTGATTTTTCGCGCGTAAATGTCTGAGAAATTCATAGTTCCTTTCGGTTAAGCGTGTGGTCATACTGTTCTGCCTTGGCCTAAGCCTAAGCCAAAATATAAGCCTTCTGTTTACATGTAGGCTTAGGTAAGGGCAGAACAGAATGGCCGGCGAAGTCGCAGTATAAAGGGAGGACGCATAACCGCATAATCGATGTTGTTTATCCTACTGTATGTTTACGAGTAGAGCAAACCTGATTATTACCAGACTACGGTATTATTTGCGGGCAAATAGAAAAACAGACCCCACCAAAGTTATGCTTTAGCGACGCAATTTAAACCGTTACCATCAACAAGACAATCCGTCTCAGTACTGAGCATTATTAAGACGCTGGCGACGGGATTACGTGTACCCTGAAAGCTCTGCAGTAATTCTTTTAACCAATAAAAATAGGTATAAAGTGATTTGGAGACAAAAACTTCTACCCCGTTACTTACGTACTTATCAAAGCTTCCGACAACAGTCTGCGGCAGTTCTTCATAACAGCTGGAGAACTCATTTGTATTGTTACACAACTCTGTAATTGCGGAAAGCAATCCCCAACCAATAACCCGTGGGTTGTTTATTAGGGAAAAACAGATTAAAATGAATGGAAGGACACCTCAGAGCTTTGAGAACTCCCTAGTTCCGTAGTCAGCGATACAATTATAGCAAAGCGTTCTTGAAGTGAGGTTTGCACACACTGCGCAGGTGTTCATCGAATATTCAATGTGCGGCTGCATATTCGTCAGTCCTTGCCAAAGCCTTAAATACTGACACTGCAATAACCTGCTAACACATGTACACAGCGAGATCGCTGGGAACGCGCTAAGGGGGATATTGTAGTCGTAACGCGCATATGGCAAAACAAAGAAAGGTGAGTAAGACAAGTACAGGTTAGCGGGAGTGGGTGATCAGGACGATAAATTTGAACTTATCACCTACGCTCGAATGGCGGACGGTTAGGATTATTCTGAAACGCCTCGTTTATTTTTCTTGCGGGGAAGACGGGTGAGAGAAACACGAAACCTTGAATACGGCGCCAAGCTACAGTTACCACTACGCATCACAAGATTACGTATTAATTCAGTGCATATCAGCCAACTTACTCCGTAAAGTTTGTTGGCAGTTGCAACAGCATTAGTAAAGCAGCTAAGAATAGCATTCCCCGCCAATTCATTCTTTGTCCAAGGGTATCGATGGTCCACATCTTTCACAATGAATGTCGTATGAATTATCGGAAAACAGGGCGGGATAGTAGCTGAAAATACAAGTTTGTAATGAACTAAGCAAGTACGAGCACAAGACAGGCTACGGTAAATCGAGAGAACGTCAGGAATGCATTCTTTCTTCAGGTCAACAAGAGGGTGTACAGGGTGAATGCTGACCACTTTTTCATGCCTTGTTTCAGTTACCTCATCTGCGTCGCTTAAAGGAGGAAGCAAGCTTCTTTTCCAAAGCGCGATATAAGGTTTCAAAGTAAAGCATAGCAATTCGTCATCTGCAAATACAATATACGCGAGCAGTCGTTAACTTCAAATCAGAGTACCTTTCTTCACAAAGCCCTTCATGCATTCATTGCGAAAAAGACGTTGGTTTACCATGACGCCATTCTGTTGCATTAGCACGAGAGAATGTCGAAGAAAGTTGTCCAAAAGAATGGAGCTAAAATGATTTGAAGATATTAGCGCGCGCATTTGATCTGCTAGTCAGTATGCAATTGGTCTCCAACCCCAAAAGCTAAGCTGGAACAAAGGACCCCGAAAGCTGTGGAACACAATCCATCGTACGTCCGGTTTCATCTGTTTTTCACCAGCAAACTGCGCAACATCTACTTGCGCAGACACTTGCATTACTGGGGATTTCCTGCAGATTAACCATTCTAGGCAAGAGCATTTAAATTCTTTGCAGAGACTTGCTACACATTTTGGATGATTTGTTGGATGCAGGTCATGCTGAGCAGAAAATTTTGACTTCGAAGTTGTCTGCAAAGATTTTCCAATTGGCGTGGACGTAACAAGTCCTCCAAAACTGTAGGATAAGCAATACCGTAGTGTCGCGTATGCGACGATTTGCCCGTTTTAGTCCAAGTGGAAATCAAACTTTAGTTACTACTAGGATATATTCACGCATTAAGGATCTGCTAGACAATATAGCGAAAGTATTAACAACCGAAGCATTCACTTGAATCCATTCTGAGTTGTAACGGGTTCACGAGGTTTCACTAGTCTTGGAAACCTTTTCGTTACTTCTTGTGGTTGTACCGAAAATCAGTAATCTTTTAAAACCAGATGCTGCTCCTTAGCGACCAGTACCCTACCCTTGGGCTGCATACATAGCGAAGTATCGCGCAGTTTGATAAACGAACTAGCTGCACACCGTAAGTGGAGAGACGATCTGTTGGAGTTCCTTTGATCGACGGAATACTGTCTGGGCGCAAAAGAAAACGGAACAACTTTGTTTATTCAATGTGTTAGGTCTCCATAAGTTCCTGCTGTTTCTAATAATTTAATGTACTCACAAATAAAGCTTTGCCAACACTATTCATTGAGAATCATTTCCACTGAATTGAGCAATCTTCTGGATGTTTCAGAAGACGGGCTGTCTTGTAACGGGCTTCGGTATTTTCAAAATTGATCTGCAGTTCACGGCTTTGGCCCGTTTTATGTGTCTGTAAATAAACTTCAAAATGCCATACTAGCGCATAGATGAGCACATTGTTAGAGAAAATACAGAACAATGTCTAACTGTATGTTTCGGAACTGCCCTTGTTCCGTCGTCAGCGGTGTAAGGGACGCACGGTTAGACATTGTTCTGTATTTTCTCTAACGACCTGCTCATCAATCCGCTGGTATGGCATTTTGAAGTTTATTTACAGACACAAAACGGGCCAAAACCGTGAACTGAAGATCAATTATGAATCTTCTGGATGGAAACATTTGCGAGCTTGGATTTGCCTTGCGCCCAGACGGTTTTTTTGCCTGTCTCACATACGTTTTGGCGATTTCACTGCCTGACCCATGCTAATTTTTGAAAGCAGCGGGTATTCGCTCTTGCATGTCCAGTTTGGAATACGCGTTCCCGTCATGCGGGTTGGACGCATCGGTTCGAAAATTTTGTTAAATGCTTTTCCTGCAGCTCAGCTGTCGCCCTATGCTTACTGATGGAAACAGAAGCGTCAGGGTCTTTACCCTCTCGATCTCTCGAAGTCATAGCGGGCTAATGATTTACAGAGGGGTGCGAGCCGAGTAGCGCTGAGAGTTCACCGAACATGACCATTACGAAAGGTAAAGGATAGAGTGGGAAATGGATGACTAAAGACGTGAAAGCTGTGATGACTAATTAACTTGCACATTCGATTGCCCACCTTGTTACCGTTGACATGCTGCTCTCGTTTCTTGTTTCAGATTGCCGGGGATTAGATGGCAGCTTTCAGGTCAGTGTGCAAAGATTCAATCTTCAAACTTCCTCTGGATATTTTCGAAGCGTAGTTCATAATTTTGTAATGCATTAAAATTCCAGAATAAAGTTTCTTTCTGGCTCGTGTAAATCAGCGGCACAGACTTGCAGACTGGTGCGCAAGCTAGCCATCAAGGGTGAAAGCATAACGAATGAAATTCTTAGTACTAATATACGAAGGTCAACGGATTTTTTTTCTTTCGCATTTGTCCCACTTATGCGGGGTCTGCGGCTCTGG
>KN538408.1:104203-118574 GCA_000797535.1 Trichuris suis
GGGCGGGACGGAATGGTCTCGCGGGCCGGATGGAATGGTCTCGCGGGCCGGAGCTTCCCCACCCCTGATCTAAGGGGATGGAAGCATGATGTTAGGATGCTTCATTCGTTCACATGAATTACAGTATGTCCTAGCAAGATTTTGCTGTGATTCTCTCCTAAAGAATTTCGAGCTTCAGGTTCTGACGGTTAGGGTTAGAATCTGCCCTTCTTCCTGTCCTACTCTGCATAATCGTAGTTGGTATTGATAAGATATAACACATTCGTTTTGACGAAAGTAACTCAAACCATTGGATAGACAGCTGGAGAGATTCACCAACTATAGGCAAGAGGAATTGGAGAAATGGAAACCTTTTTACCGTTTAAATTATACGGATTAATAGCCAGCGTTGAGAAAAAACTAACTTAGAACGGAACGGACAACAGTTACCGGGCGCCGCCGTCTGCCTGCACAAATCTTTGTGCACTAGTTAACTATTTACTTATATCTCAAAATGTGGAGTTTAAAGAAATTAACTGATGAGAAGGTAGTAAATAATTTAAAAGTCAATTAACTCAAGAAAAAGGGGAGAACATCCTACGTCTCATTATCTGGAACTAAAAGTGTCCGTAAGTGCTCCGCGGGCACTTTCCATGCTTTTTAGAGATTTGTGCAAGCAGACGGCGGCGCTCGGTAAGTGTTGTCCGTTCTGTTCTAAATTAGTTTTTTCTCAACGGTGGCTATTAATCCGAATAATTTAAACAGTAAATAATAAACAAAGGCCCCGTTACGAAGTGTTAGCTAGATAAAAAATTGTAACTTTGACGGCTTTAGTGGAGCTATTCATGGCCTAATTCGAGTTCCTATTTTCCAGGGAGGGTCTGCATTAGCGTAACAGAATGCCTAAAGTACATGTGGAGATTCGGTTTATTAGTAGCTCTTAATACTGGATGCAATGCCAAACGGAAGCATAAGATAATAGAGCTGATAAAGGTACCCTGTTCATGTACTGTTGAATTCATGAGCCTTTTGTAATAGGTGTGGTTGTTGTATACATGAAACGTACAGCCACGACACGTTTAATTTCTATAAATTTTTATGCGCAACCTTCAGGGTTCATATTGACGGCTAGTATTTCGTCGCCTTTCGTATTTTTCTCTTATAACCAGGCAAGGTGAGCCCTGAAAGCTCTGAAATAAAATAATTTATAGAAACTAAACGGTATCCGTAAGTTGTATGTTCTGTTCATCTTGTTGACACGGTATTATCAAGTGGGAGTTGGAAATAAAGCCTAGCGAAGTATACGCAGATAAGTATTTATCAGTCATAAAGTAGGTTCATTAGGTGAAATTAGTATAAAATCTCCGTGAATCTGTCTCTCCAGATCGCTGTGTGAAGAATAACGACATTCAGTATTACACTTCCCTGTACTATGTCTAGGCTGATTCATCGAGTAACTGAAGCAGTATTGGAAACTACTTCGAGATGATGAAAAACTTCAACTTTTAGGCATACAGTGCGTATTCCTACTGAGTCTGATTGAATTTGAAAATGGGAAGCTTCGTAAATGGTCTGTAGCTTATCACGAGGAAGAAGGGGTCTAGTTGCCCGCTCAGCGAATGTGAAGAGAATTATCACAGGTTTCAGAACTCATCTAGTTCCGTCGTTAGCGAGAGGAGGTGGTAAGGCGTAGACCTATGCCTTATCACCTTTCTCGCTAACGGTGGAAATCAGAAGAGTATCGAAAGCTCTGGTTAAGCTCTTCGCATTTGTTTAAAGGGACAATTAATCCATTTCGTATTCGTCAGTCTGATTGAAATAAAAAATGTTCCGCATTTTCAACAAGTTTCATTATATATTCTCATTTCTGCACAAACCTACTGAAAGAAAACATTAGATTAAATTAACTGATCACCCTTTATTATGACAAAGCATAATTCCACGATCGATGAATCTATAAAGGAACTTAGATGCACCTGCGGCATTCAATTACTGGATTTAATTCGACTAGTTAAGAAAGAAGCAGACAAATACAGAACGTGCGGAAAACCGTAAATTCTCAAGCTCTTCTTCTGTTTTCCGCAGTAGGTGTCTATTCAGTTTCTATGCATGCATTATTACGGTTGAGATGCAGGAAAATTGTGTATTCTAGTTTTCTGCTGCTTATATTTCTCGATTGCGCTTTAGGGGGATGAATAGTTTTAATATCAGATCAATCAACTGTAATGGTCAAAAGCATTCCCTTGTCGCAGTGTCGCTGCTGTTCCTTAAAACGAGTGCATTCTTAATAGTCATTTCCTAACCGGAATTCTAAAGATGGGCACTATCTTTTGCTTTTCGATCAAGCCATCGAAGATTCATCATTAAAATGTCGATCAGAAAACCCTAGTGAACGCTGCGAATTCGAGCAGCAATTAGTTAGGTGATAGCCAGTCGCAAATAGGTCCTTATCGCTTTCTGAAGAACATTGATGATCCGGACACGAATCACTTTGATCGACTTCTATTATTCGATTATTAAATTCATCATTTTGCGACCAGTCTTTAGTCAAATGATTCTAAGATTATTCAACGCAATTGACAGCATGCTTATCAACATTGACAAGCGTTAGGACCGATTTCAGCGACTAAAATGCCAGTGATTGCCTAATGATGAGCACTCCCCATTGCCATGAAGATTTTCCTTTCATACGGACTTCAGGGACTTGCATCCCCTTTATCATTCGGCCAAGAAAATGAGCACTTCATACTACTTTCTGCACTTTCTGAAGGTGTATGATTGAATTGGGAGCTGCTACTTCGTGCTTGTAGAGGAAAGCCAATAGTTACCTTTTACAACCTTTGTCGAAATGAATGACAGAATCAGTTATTCCTGTCTCTTCAAAGCTTACCTGACCAAAGAAAGTACAGATAATAAATCTGCGAATGTTAATGTCCTCAAATTGCATTAGCCATGCGACAGACGTAATGAGCAAATGATTGTTTCCCTGAACACATTTTCCAGGAGGTGAAAAAGGACATGGCTCTCAGTAACTGCCTAAAATTTATATCAGACTGCATATATACAATTCGTTATCAATGAATAGTTATAGAATGATTGAAAAGGATTTTTCAGTCATTTTGTAACTGAAAAAACGGCATCAGTAAAAAAGAATTTGCCTCTACTTCTCTGATAAACGCAGCAGAAAAGTGTACAAAAATTTTCAAAATTTGCCAAGATTTTAAAAAGGCGTTATCGATTGTGAGACGTTGTTTGAAGCGAAGCAACTGTTTTAGAAGAGGATCTTCAGCAAGCGAAGTTGTTTCATGATTTGTTGAACTAGATTCAATTTCAACTAGCCCTTATATCCTTATCAGACACTCTCGTCTGACAAATTATTGATGGCCCCTGCAATTGTAACACGATAATTTGTATGCGAAAGGGCGCCTTGCTACTGGAAGATGTGTACCTTAAGTAACTATAACAGTTTAATAACTTATTAACGGTTGAAGTCCATGAAAGTTCTCTGAGAATGTCGTACCAACAGATGACGGAGAGTAATTTATGCGCAGAGACGCTTACCAAATCCTTTTTTTAGCAGAAGGATCGCCACTTCGCTGTTAACAAACGCGATCATATGAACTGCTTGTTAAGCATGCACATTTAACTTCAACTAAATTAGTACAAGCAACAAAGGAACGGTCATTGCTGTTCATTTAATTCTGCTTACTTTGCAAAAGCATTCTTGACATTCAACCCTGACTAACTGTGTTATGACGACAGTTATGGTTAGACAAACCCATCACTGCAAAGAATTTATTAATGTGAGTGCGTTATGAAGAGTATTATAGCCTTGAAATGCATTTGAAGCGAAATGCAAGCAGCGTTTACCTAGAAGAAATAAACTTCTCAAATTGACTTTTGAGATACGTAATGTCATGTTTGCAAGGCAAGCTAATCAGTGAATTCGCTTGCTTAGCTTGCAGTACTAAATGAAAAAGGCCAGTGCATTGTTGAAGGCTCAAAGCACATACCATTTACAAAACTGTTACTTCTGAAAGATATACAACATAACGGGTGCAACTGCAGTTCACATTTCTGACTCGCAGACGGCGGAGGAAAAAGTATCGACTCGTCAGTTTCTGAACGGCTACCTTACGTTTACTGAGAGATGGAAGCCTAGCACCTCAGATAGACTCTACGCTTTCTGACGGCCATACGGGAAATTATTTAATGCAAGGATGCTACAGCACCATTACATTAAGCACGGTTGATTTTGCTTTCCTGTATCCATTTAACTTAGTATATCTATCATTTTAAGCAAAGAATTATAAGTTAATTTTGTACTATCTAAGCGTTACTATTTTTAAAGGACGGATCAAGATACGTTGACTTAGAGCTTCTAATTTAAAAGTGAAAGCTAAAAATAATGCAGTAAAGTGGGAATTCTCACTGTCAACTTCAAATCAACAGAGTAAAATGACGAACCTTTTTCCATTAACACCATCAAGGAAACACGGAAACATCTATAGCAAGAGTCGGGCCAGAAAAGGTCGGAAAAGGCTCTCATATTTTTAAAACTGATTTTTATAAAGTGCAACACAGCCTAATTCATTTTCCCAAGAGCTTAAGTCTTTTCACTTCAAAAGGTCATTGAAAAACAAGGATCAGTGGATAAGATGAAATGATATGAAGGTAACGTCAGGCCTGATCCTAAAGCTCTAATTATTTTTTAAATAAACCTTTTCTACATGACAGGAAAGTTGCCGTATCACCTGTTGAAACTCTGCGGTCCCGTTGCTAATCATCCTGCCTGCAATCACTGACAACGAAAGTATATTCTTAATGCTTACTTTGCGCTGGGCCAAGTTAATTGGAAACTTAAATCATTCATTTTTGAAGCTTGTGCCCAAGTTAAAATCATGACTGACTGCGGATTGATGCCAGACTACAATACTATATTGAATTTCAGCAGTTGTCAAAACATGAAAGGGCGTCTTGAGTTTACAGTTTTGGCGCCGCTTAGCTTGAATTGCATCTGAAGATTTTCGTTCCCAGAAGCTTTTTGAACTACAGCCGTCTGGCTCATTGTAAAGGCTATTGTTAATTACTGTCGAACAAGCACCCAAGTGCCATCGGATGCTTTCTGCAACCAAATGACAAATCATATGTTGCTTTACGTCGGTAAAGATACGCAGACCACGATCAATCTTCCTTAGCCTTGGAATCCTTATTGGACCGTCTTATGGACAGCCTTACCGCAGACGGCCAAGAAACCGGACGGGGCCTGGTCATATGAATAAATTCGTCGAAGCAACTCATTAGTGAATAGGACCTTCATCCTATGTAGACCAAGCACGTATGGCAGTTCACAGAAGGGATATGGAAAATGCAAGAAGCATGAAACAAGTACCTCGTGGTCAAAATGTTCTTCTTTCAAAACAAGGCCTTCTGTAATTTTATTTCCAATGTGTTCCAGTTTGGACAAGGTCTTAATTGATTTGCTTACTTAATTGTCTGGTTGACCTTCCTATACGCAATACACCCAAATGTCTTGATTGGTTTACTCTGACAATGCAGCAAGTTGTTTGTTTCGATGTTGATACATAAAATCGGAGAATCAATCCTTAAAAATCAGGGCTTTAAAAGTCATCGCTAGATTTCACCTCTGAATTTTCCCTAGAAACTAAAAGTACTTGGAACGACCCTGCGAAAGCGAAATTCGCTGGTTTTTCAAATGCTTATTTTGGCAGTTCGCCAATATGCAAGCCAGCATACGAAACGGATTGAGTTGCTGCGTGTAGCGGTGAGCATCTCTGGAACTGAATAACAGGCGTTTAAAAAGTATCAGCAGCTACGGCAGTTGAATTGCGTGACGCATCATTGAAGACATTTTGGCCAAGAATACAGATAGTCACTGCGATAGCTTATTTATAATATTGAAGCACCTCATTGCAAGAAACTTCCTTTTTAACCCTGATGAAATAATTTACTGAAACATTACTTCTAAGTTTCGTTCATAGAAAATAAACGCTAACTAATACATTATCTAATTGGCTGTATATTTTGAACATGGCTCTATTCAGAGATAAACGGTCAAGATAAACACGGAACGCCAACTTTTGTTGAATCATGCGTAGAACTGCAATAGGATTAATAGCGAATGCCTCTTAACACTCTTGAACAAAGTTTTTGCTTTTCCTGGTACTGGGACCGTTGGAAATTCAAAGTTTTACTTCCGGAGCTTTCAGGACTCTCCTAGTCCCATCATCAGCGAAAGTGATGACTTCGCTACTTCCGCTGCTGATAGGACCACAAGACTCCTTAAAGCTACGGGAAATAAAAATTTGAGTTTACAACGGTCCCTGCCGTCGAGAAAAGCAAAAACTGCAATACGATGCCATAAAGTAGAAATATTATTTATAATAAAGCTCTTGCAAAAGCTCAAGTGACTGAAAACAATCTTCAGGTCAAGTAACCTTCACTTATTGATGAAACCATTATGTTGGAATCATCCAGCGACGATCTATTCAAGCGAGGCGCAGCTACAGTTCAGTTCAAGCTGTAATCAGGAGATTAGCAGAGCATGGAATAAGTTAAAGTTAAAAACGGCAAACGAGCTCTTGTCTTGACTTCAGCATTAGAAAGAATTTCTTCAGCCGAAGCAGTGTTAAAACAGAGAATTAGCAATACTTGTTGAAGAATAAATCGATGTGTAAGCATTCCATTCACGTTAAATTGTTCAGAAATAGCTCCTAAGCATTTCTGCAAACCACGTAAATCGTAGATAACAAGTCTCACTTTATTTCAAGTATCAGTTACGCGTGGACAGTTCTTCGCACCTACCTGAAGGATGGGAACGGGAAAAGCCGTGACTGGGGACTAGTGTGAAGACGCAGTTAAACGCCAACGCAAATCTGTTGTTACTACTGTTCATTAACTACTGAGGAAAATTACGTGTAACCGCTGCTGTTATTCCCTTTACACTATTCATGACATTAACGCGAACTATAAACTACTTGAGGTGCTAAACTGCTTACGAAATGCTTTGCCAGCACGGAGCGATGCAACCGCTGGAAATGGAGAAACTGTATGCTGCGGTTTTTATACACCACCTATGCGGTATGCCAAACAAATTATACGCTGCTGTTGTGCACCAGCAGTAATCCCCTTAACCTCACATCAGATCAGGGGTTACAGAGCATTTTTCATCGCTTTCAATGATTCGATAGTTCAAGCATACACAGAGATTGGTTGGCTAACCGAGCTTATAGTGAGAAATGCAGTGGCAGTTACGTCCTTGTGTTGGGCATATTTTCAGGTTAAAACGGGAGGCCTAATTGACATGCCACATCTTTTGCTATTCTTTTTCTTTTAAAATTCAATTTCATTAGCTCATGAAATCAAGACTGAATTCGCAATCACAAAGCCAAAACGTGAACGAGCTAGTCAAGACCAATTTATTTAAAAAATAACTGAATAATGAACATCAGACTACCAGAAGAACTGCTTTCGGAACGAACTTGTTCTGTCGTCGTATCTGAGAACGACAGACGTTCCGTTTCAGAAACCAGTGAATCAGCATCCTTCTGATTAAATGAGCGCTACGCTCAGTAGCACAAAAGCTTGGCGAAATCATAATTCCTGGCATGGCTAGCTATTTTCTGACCGAGATCATTTTAAGTATTTGGAAAATTATCACTTCTGAGGTTTCAGATAACAAACTTCGCCTGTAATAGACTTTTTTGAAAAACACTTAAACTTTTCGTCTTCAATGAAACTCCAATGTAAAAGAAAAATTCCCTGGATCAGAATCTGTAGTTCTTCATTGAAGAATGTTTGTTGCCTTGACGAAATAGATTTACGATTTCCAGAATTCCATTAGCACGATTTGTAGGATGCCGCAAACATGATTGTCACCTTCAAGTTCTCAGGTAAAATCATTATTATAAATACGTTATCGTCTAGCAACAGCTTTAGCTGTTCATGAGACTTACTGCAATAATAAGTTTCAATAATGTCGTTTATTGAGAAACGGTCTTTCAGATCTAACAATCGAAAATATTTCCCCCGCCAATGCAAATGGTAACTGCAAAACTCCTTCCACTATTAGAAAGAGGTTTTCTTGCATCAGCATACGGTTCTAGGGTCGACAATTTATATACACTAATAAGTTTGCTCTAAATTTAAAGGTTTCATCTCAAATTCAGAAAAGGAACTTTCCGGAAGAGCTGTCATTTCTGACTATTATACTCGTACTAACATGCAGTGCGCTTATTATAATAAAGAGAGCAAAGATTCTGACATACTGCTGTGGTGTGATATGTTCTTCTGGTTTCGGAGACTACTTTATCATTCACTAGTTAACACCCATATTGGCTACAGTCAGGAAGTCTGCGTGCGGTAACGCGGAAGAGATAACATTAACATAGTTTTTCCTTTTACCACTTCAGCATATACTTTACCTGATCGCTGATGAAGGCTACTGCATGGCGAACGTGAGCAATTAGCTAGCACATTAATGCAAATTTAGCTAGTGTTCTGTAGTGTAATACTGCACTTGAAGTGAAGGTTAAGTATTAATACATGATATGCACACACCCGCATCTACTTGGAATAATATTTGCACTGGTATGCGCAAAAAGAGAAGAAAAGTCCTTTAATGTTAGCAGACAGCGTTTGATTTCGTTAGAATGCCTTTATGACAGTTCTCACTCTGGCAGCGGTGAATAGAAGTCAACATAAGGGGTGTCAGACTAATATGCAATGACGTCTAAGGTCCACGTACAAGAAGCACAAGTGCCACTGTCCGCTGCAAATTATCACCATTTCAGAATTGATAGACAAAACGCGGAAAAGTAGAACGTACCGTTACTGAACTCAGACAAGCACTGCGGTAGGAGAGTGCTGAAAACCTTCAGAATTCTAAGCGAAACAAAGTGCTTATTCAGAACGCTCGCAGTAGAGTTCGTGTGCCACGGTAAAGATAAGCCCTTTCGATGTTTTCATTATGCATAACGATTAATAACATGAGAAGAATGCTCGTTCAATACTGAGCACAGATTTGGCCAGAAGGTGCAGCCCAAAAAAGGCAGTTGAACTAAATGCATGCTGTCACTTTACCGTGAGAAACCCTCTGCGCTGAACTGTGGGCAGCACAGGACTAGAGCAAACAAATATTGAGTCGAACAGAATTAACCCTTTGATGTTTTAAAAAACGAACTGAGCAGTGCATTATTGTTAAGAATTATTTACAAACTTTTGCTCAAACAAAGCAGCCTTCAACTGCGATTTATTTTAAAAGATCTCAAATTCTGCTTGCTTTAGTCCCATAACTTCTTTGCAATAAGATTTCATTTGCCTGGCTGTGCATTAGTTTTGCTCTCAAGCTAGCCACTGGGCTATGAAGATCCAAGCAGTATGTTTCCACCTCTGCCTACCTTGCAAGTTACAGTTACTGTCAATCTGCTTAAGCAACCCAACCATACATGTTTTATATTGCAGAGATTACCCGTGACCAGTGAGTGTAACTGCCAAAAGATGCGCTGAAACATGGGCAAACATCGTAGCAATAGTTGCTCCAATCATATCAACTAAAATCCTGCGAAGTGAAAGATAGGCTTATATGCAGCTTATTTTGTACATGCTACTGCATCATGTTCACTTCTGAATATGACACTTAATGTGCGGTTTCCATTCACAGCGATTACTTCCTGAAGGGTAAACGTTTGCTTATTGTAACAATCAATTATGCGCCCTGACTTCCCTGACACTACCAGACGCTGTTGAAAGTGCGCAGCTGATGCATCCAACTCAGCTGATCTGTGCGTCAGCAAACATTCATTTACAAATGAGATGATTTTGTACGGATGAGAATGGATGGTAATGTGCAATAGAGACTGGTTACAATGTGATAAACAAAAGCAGTCCTATACTCGTCACCGTGATTATTAGCAGCCTTATTTTTCAGACTCTATCCTATCGTCGTAATCTGTTCAGCTCAATGACGCTGACTAAGTGAGGCATGAAAAGGCTGAGAATATTAATTTTGACGCGAACCACTCCAGTGCTTCGTAGGGCGGATTCTTCGTTCTCCATGCCAATGAAGTTCAAGTAAAATTATCCATTGGGAATTCTCAACAGATTTAACCTTGACGTTTAGGTGTCGGAACAATCCGCTGGGCCTTCTTTCCCAGGAGCACCGCTCCTTCAAGGTTCTTTAGACGACTAGCTTTTCTGCCACTGCGTCATTGAGCAATGCTCAGTTCATCTGGTCTTCCAACGCTTACCTATTGGAATCTCATGTACTCCGGTTCCTGGGACATAAGCAGAGACATTATCCCGCCATTCCTTCCGCGTGAAACCACCATTATGACCGCTGGTGATGGAAGAGCTCTAAAATCTAAGCTATCTCTAATAGGATCACCCATTGATGCCAGTGCCATAATACCTATCCACGCACCGCCGGTTGCATCTTGTGATATTTTAGCTTCCTATGACCAACTTATTGCCTGTAAAGGGCAACGACCAGTGCCATCAGGTAGAATCTATGGACATTCTTGAAAACTTCAATATCAAGAAATCTTAGTGCACATATAGTGGTTTCACACAAACATTTTGTTTTAGCCAGCAGAGGAGGAGAAAACTGTAGCAAAAGTACAAACGGAAGTTTGCCAAAAGGTAAACGTCGAAGAACGCGGACAAATTTCACCAGCTGGCAACTGGAGCAGCTGGAAAGTGCTTTCGAAACTAGTCACTATCCTGATGTATTTATGCGTGAGGCACTAGCCCTCCGTCTCGACCTTGTTGAAAGTCGGGTTCAGGTAAACTACAAATTGTCAAACACAACCAACTTCAGGAAGTAGCTTGCAGTCATCCTGTCTGCTTCTCTTTGTTTCCACAAAAGACTTTGCACTCATGTGGCATAACAGTTCATTCTTTTGAACTCATTTAACAATTTAGGTGTGGTTTCAAAATCGTCGTGCAAAATGGAGGAAGAAGGAAAATTTTAAAAAGACCGTTGGAGGACAAACTTCTTACGCTAAATCATCGAGGGGTGAGGCAGAAGGAGGTACTCAGCAAAATGAATCAGCGTCGGGAATGTCTGCCCTAAAGGAATCGACTGAACAAATCGTGTGCAGCTCTCCATATGGTGGCTCAGCCCCTGACAGTGAAGGCGCTAAGGCGAAGAACCGTAGATCCTTCGTATTCAGCATAGAAAATATATTGGCTGCACCCAAAGTTCCGCGAGGTAGGAGACCCAACGCAAAATATCCAAGAGTGCAAGCCTGCAAGAGTATGAATGCCTATGGCCTCGGTATGTTCCCCCTCTTTCCTATAATGCAACCAGTTGGATTCGTAGTCAAGCCCAGTCCAGATCATCTAACCAACGATGAAGGCCTTGAAGAGTCATAAGCGTTTATGAGACAAATGATCCACACACTTCTGCGCGGCCAATTTTATCTTGCAGCTAATACTTTTTAAGTATTACCTACAAAGTAGTCAACGCGTACTAATACCTGGCGAAGTGAGCAAAATAAAGGTATGTTGATATCAGCACTAATATAGTACTTGTGCGCAATATTTAATTCTGAAGTATTAACCACACTTAATCTTACACTGCATCAAAAAATATCTGCAGGAAGGCAAACAGAGTGGTTCGCAATGAGGGCTCATTTTCGTGAGTGACTCGTATTCAACAGCTATAATGTCTTGACTGCTCAGTAACTTCAGACAATAGATATTCGTTTTGTTTCTTCACTACGCGACGCTAATCAAACAGGCACATTCTTCTGCACAGTCACTGGATTTGCTTTTACAAACATTCTACAGTTTCAGGACCTTTGTGGTTTTTTCAAATAGGGTGGGAGCGGCAGCGCTTGTGTAAACTCTTTTATTCAGCAATAAGGCCATACCTTACCACGATACGACAAAATTTTATTTTCTCTCATTGAAGGAGTGGTTTAATATAATTTATGCCTGGTGGTTTAAACTCAAATTAGTTTTACGTTTTTAGTTTACGAAAAGTGCGAGACTACCTGGTTAAAGTGTTGCTTGCTACTTATGATTGCGCACATTAATGTATGGTACATATTCATAGGCATGCCGTAATGGATGGTAGTACTGCTTATAATCGGGCAAGCTGCCTTGCGGAAGAAGTCAAACGTTAAGCATCAGCAGTGATTGTTTCCCGATGAACAGCTTGCCAAGGACAAGTCCATATCGAGCGTACATTATTTGAGCATCACGATTGCCGCTAGGCACCGATTAGTCACACTACACGAGGGCAACAATTTAATTACATGTCAAATGCGTCCTCACACATTGATTTTAGCGGCAATCCTCTGGAGAGGGCCGCTTCAATTAGGTAATATCATTATAATAGGAATTTTGGGGATTATTGGTTTCACTGAGTATAAAGATACTCTGGAGAATCACTCGTACGTTACAGTAGACCAGAATCAGCTTTAGCTTCAATGAGCCCCTGATAAATCAGCAATCGGCAGCGACAATCGAGCATGTAATAGGGAAACGAAAGTACTCCAGTCAAGGAGCGAAGCTGATTTATACCTTGCGCACTTGACACCGTCCTGATCAATCAGAAAGCATTTCGCTGCAACCTTGGAACCCTTTGGGCGTTCACTTGCCCATGATCATCTTGGATTGCAACTTAAACTTCTCAAAGGTGTAGTATACTGTAAATTTAAACATAATTATTCAATATAAGTATTGATGCAACTGAACATTTCATTTTGAAACCGCCATGAACACATCCAGCTGTGATATAATTTGTCTGAATATCGATTGCCATAATCTTTACAGTTTGATCCAGTTCATGCTGAACATTTTCTTCCTTTACAATTCAAATTGTCAGTCAAGCTTGCAATATGCCTAAATAACATCAAAACAAGATGTATGGCACCATACCAACTACGCATAATTTCCTATCTGCGGCACCCTTTTTGCTTTATAGAAGGATCCAGTTAAGCAATCATTAACTTGTTTCAAAATTGTTTAATGATTACTTCAAGAAAGAAGCCAGCTATGAAAACAGTAGAAGTACTTGAGTTCAAGCCTGGAAGTATTGGTAAGATACTGAACGGTGTAACTTGAACCAAGCTGTTTTACTGTATCAAAGTAATCGTCTCTTTTGCTTTCTATGACACCTCAACTGCATAGTGAAAATGTATGCCAAGAAGTATGCATATGATCTAAGGAATAAATGGAAAGGAAGAGAACTGGCTTATCAAATGCACAAACTTTGAATGACCGAGTCATGAATGGTGAAAAATGAGGTTTTCTACTGCATTGCATTATGCCCCATCGCTGACGAGATTCTGAAAAATTCAGTGGTACTGAGACAATTGCTGATCTGAGCGAGATAGAAACAGATAATCCTTTTCAGAATGTTATTACTCAGCTGCTGTTAACGGCAAAAATGTCTCTGAAACTTCACGTCTAACTTCAAAAGGAAGACTTCTTTTCATTTATCTTCTTGCGCATTTGACTTTCCGTGAGGTTACATACTGCAGATAGCAATGCTCTCTGTTGTTGAAGGATTTTTCCATGCACTAGCAAAGCCTTGCAAATAAACGTGTTCTTCCATATGCAAGCACAAGCTCGCACTTTTCTTACTTTATAGAAATATTGTCCGGGAGATTCTTGAGTCATTCAAAGTCATTTCATTGTAATATTTCCTATCACTATTGCTTACATAGAACAGTATAAATTATTTGCAGGTCGAAAATAAAAATTACTGTTTTTCTTTGGGGTCCAAGAAAATTGGTGAGCTATTTCATCTTCAAGGTATGCAAATGATTATTCGCACTGTGATTCCAAACTTAATCATCATGTTGCCTTTCCGGGGCTTGCTGCGTAAGCGCATCTGTAAAATACCGAGCCAAGCGCTCTATCAACGAAACCCATTTGTTTCGGTGTTTTACAGATACACCTACACAGAGCGGGAGGAAGCCTAAGGAAGACCAAATTAAAATCCATATTCGCGTTACGAGAAATCCAGTCTTTTCCAGGCTTAGCAATAAAACTTACGCAAAGTGATTTTCTAAGACAGTGTAACAAAAAGTTTAGTTGTACCTTAAGAGAATTCTGTCGGTTAAAGTCAGTTATCGTTCTGAGAATTCCTGAAACGTATAAATGGTTAGGTGGCTTTCTTTCGCAAGCACGCTTTTCAGGCATTAGGCAGGAGTGAAAGTCTTCACGGAAGGCTCTGTCTTGGAAGTGCACAAGTTACGCGTACAATTCCTATGACATCATTCGACAACGTGCAGTCACAGCATCGAACCAGGTAAAGCGGTTTTCATAGCTTCCGTAATTTTTATTCTTTTTCCAGCTTTGACTCTCTCGTTAAAGACGTTACAGTAAGACCCCGTTATCCGCGGCCCCGTTATTCGCG
>KN538408.1:119260-135872 GCA_000797535.1 Trichuris suis
CATCCTCGCGAACCAAAAACCGCGGATAACGGGGTCTTACTGTACTTAACTTTCCTAGATCCTGTTGAAATGTTGAACGCCTTAAGTAAGAGATAAGCGGTGGACCAAGTGAACCACTTCGATGCCTTCATAATTAGTTTCTCATAACCTGTAGCGAATCGACTGTGTGGCATTTTTCTGCTTTGCTCTACAAACGATAACGAAGGAAAAATCTTTTTTCCATTGCCAACATGTTCATATTACCAACTTAGACTTTTCGGGAGCCAATGTTGTTTCTTGAATAGGTTCTTCTTCCTACCCAGGGCTTCAACACCTGTAATGATTTTTATTAATAATTATGATGCACCCAGTGAAACGGAAGAAGTACTTCTTTATTTAGACACCTGATTTCATGACATAGATCTTTTTCTCATGACATGTTAAAATAAGTAAGGAAACAGCTGAACTCTTAAGCTGAATTACAAAATGGTGGCAAAACATGGAGAACTTTGACAGAATATTAGGAGTCGTCAGCGGGCGTACATATCATTCGTAGGGCATTCGTTTAATTACAGATACACACTCACATCGAACTTTACCACCCGTGAGAAGCTTCCAAGCTCAAACGGAAACTATGAAAAGAATTTTCCACAGCTTCCATTTTAGTAAATGAAAACCTATGAAAATGGGCATCATCGGAAAAACACGAACTAACCAAATGCCTGAACGTCACAACAGAAAGTTTATGCAAGCATCCTTGAATTTCACCTGACGGCGACAAATAGCCCTCTTCCTGAGAAAGTTAACAGGCAGCAATGAAGGATGCAGGCTCTACCACGATAAAAGAAAGGAGGAGATTTTGCTCATGGGTAGTGGCAACATTCAAAGACCGTCCTTTAACCCAGCCATTCTTAACCTTCCTTCCGTTAGGGCACCCTGGAGGCTCTTTTCAAATGCCAGGGCCCCTTGTCAAGGACAAAGCGTGAACTAATAGTGATGAAATCATTTATCTTTTAACAGTAAGAGACCTAAGAAAGGTACGGTATGTGTCTTGTACAGCGTTGGCCAGCCAAGGTTTGACAAAAGGCAATTCACTTGGCAACTGAAAGGCGAATAGATGCGAACCTTACAGAATAGAGTAGTTTTGACGTTAGCGCAAGAAGAAAAGTAGAGCAATGATGCGCAAGACCATGCCTGATATCGCCCCCTTTCCCAGCTCCGAGGCTGCCGTCGTCACCCTGGGAACACAAACAACGCGGACGTAGAAAAAGATAGTATACAGTAAAAAGATGAGAATCAACAAAGCCATCCTCTTTTATGTTTCTGCCATGTACAACATCAATGAATTTGTACAGGATTTCTTAAATTCTATAAAGCGACAGGTCAAGCGAAACGACTTCCAGAGGCAACGTACGAGTGGGACAATGATACCAAGAACTTTCAGATCGTCTTCAACCACGAGAGAACGAACTCAAACTATGGGGCAATGGTAGAAGCTAAATGTATTTATACAACTGAAATGAATAGGGAGCAATTGATGCTGCAATGTACGAGAAACAGTAGTGCTTCCAGATGGTCTTTCATGCAAAACCTTTGCTTCTTGTAATTTTCAGAAATAGCAAGATAGAATAACTGACCGGTTTCCTTGAAGACTATTCTACCAGACCGCCTGTCCAGTCGGTCGTGAAAGGTAAGCGGGGGTCCCCCCGGAAAGTTTCCCATACTTCCCATAAATTCCACCGGCGCTCCAGCGATATGGCTCGCTTTGGTTTCGCCGCCCCCAGGAGGCGATATTGTCCCCTTAGCCCTTCACCACCCCTAATCGCTCCTTTCGCGTTTATCTCTCTCGTCTGCCCATCACTGAGGTGGGGAATCATAAGGATTTTCGTTTATGCAGAATGACATCCGTCAGCCCATTCCCTGTTTGCTAAAGTTCACCCGCCCCTATCGACATCACAACGCCAAGTCTGGCAACGAGGTTTGTCCAAATCCCACTAACCGACACACCCTATTCAAACAAAAGTTAGTCCATATGAACAGGACTTATTTTATTTTTCGTACATGAAATGGCTTTCTTTACGTTGTAGAGGTCCTTAACTGAGTGTCATGGTTCGTATAGTACCTTATTATCTTGACCTGGAGGTTGTTGTTGTTATGCTGATCGAGTAAATCAGTCTTTTGGTAGCCCTCGTGGAGTACCGCTACATTGGTGACCCGTGCTGCAATGGATACCCCACGCACTGAAGAAGCATATACTTCTGCAACTGCCGCTGTGAAGCTGCCACCCTTCTGGCCACATAACGGAAAGGTATGGTTCGCTCAGGCTGAAGCGCAGTTCGCTCTGAGCTGGATTATGCTATCATTGACAAATTTCATTAAGTCGATTAATACGGAAAGGTTGAAAACCGTTTATTTTTTAACTTACATGAAACCTACCATCGAAGCTTTCGCGAGCGAGGTCATTTCCACTGATTCTTTACCGCTGATGACGGGTCAAGAGTGGACCCGAAAGCCCCGGAGTTAAAGTTGACTATTAACGGGTCCCACCGTAAAGAAACTTTACCATGAAAACTTACGCAGCCGTTACGAAATGCTACGTATTCAACGGATGCCATCTAGCATTCAATTGGCGCTAAAGGCAATGCGCACCACCAGCATTGACGACTTGGCACAAACAGTGGAGGATCTTGTCACTGTGAGTGGATCCTATGGAGGGAGAACAATCGCGCGAGCTCTATCCTGCAACGTTATCCAGGTCTTACTGCGTGTACGACAGCTGACGAACCCATCCGTCACACAGTATAACACCATATCTTTACTTTCGGCCTACCAGTCTTCAGTCTCCCTCGCCGCCTTCAGCCAAAAAAATTGAGGGCTGCTGAAGAAGAGCAGTAGCATGCTACGAATGGGCACCGTTCACCCTTGCACATGGTGCCGAAAGGTCAAGCAGGAGTGTGGCGTCCATGTGGGTATTATCATCGACTGAACAATGTAACAAAGCCGGATAAGTATCCCGTTCCGTATATCAATGATGCCTCCTCACGTCTTTTCGGCCGACGAATATTTTCTGAGATCCATTTAGTCCGCGCTCACCGAATTCCGGTTCACCCAAGAGATATGCACAAAACGGCTATTACGACGTCATTAAGCCTCTACGAATATACGCGTATGCCATTCAGTTTACGTAACGCCACACAGACCTTCCAGAGACTTATGGATCAGGTCACAAGAGGCCTTGATTTCTGCCTTGCATACCCAGACAACGCTCTAGTGGCCAGCAAAACTGCACAAGGGCATAATGCCCACTTAGCGGAACTGTTCGATCGCTTCGTAAAATACGGCGTTAAACTAAACTCTGTCATGTGTGTCCTCCGCACATCAAGCCTGGAACTTTTAGCTTTCCAGCTAACTGCAGAGGGTATTCGACCACTGTGTCAGAAAGTAGCAGCTACAGAGCGGTTCCCCCGACCTTCGAACATGAATGAATTACGTCGGCTTTTAGACTGTTTGAATTTTTGCCGAAGGTTAACTCTGAAGGCAGCAGTGCTACTGGCCCCTTTGGAGAGACTAGTATCATCAAAGCAAGGTAAGCAGGAAATCCATTTGTCCCAAGAAGCCGTCGAAGCATTCGAGCCCTCAAAGCAAGCTCTGGTAGATGTCACATTGTTGTTTCATCCAGCGGAAAGCGCTAATCTTTCACTGGTGGTGGATAACAGTGATAATGCCGCTGGTGCAGTTTTGCAGCAAAGGGTGGCTAGCCACTGGCCGCCTCTTTCCTTTTTCTCGCGCCGTTTTCAACCTAGCGGGACGAGATATAGCGCCTTCAGACGTGAACTGCTGGCTGCTTATTTGCCAATTCGCCATTTCCGATATCTACTTGAAGGCGAGCATTTTTCTGTGGTAACTGATCACAAGCCGTTGGTCCAAGCTGTATGACGCAGGTCCGGCATGTATACTTCGCGAAAAGTCCGCCAGCTAGACTACTCCCTTTACTGCCGATGCCTGTCATATCAAAGGTGAAAGAAACGCAATCGCTGATGCAATGTCAAGAATTTCCGTTGTCTCACTCTCAGTCCTACTTGATTCCGCCAAAGTGGCACAGTTGGCCAGAGAGCAATCGGCAGATAAGGAGCTGCAGCATTTGCAAAGGAACAGCATGACCTTAGAAATAAGCAAAGTTTACGTGCCTAACTGTCACCCTTCGGTGTGACCTATCCCGCGGAAGGGCTCGCCCCTTTGTGCCTGCGCCCTTACGTCGAGAGGTTTTAACACTTTGTACTCCTTGTCTCATCCCGGCATAAGGGCTACTCGACGCTTGATTATTGAACATTACATATGGCCAAGTATGAACCGCGATACTGGACACTGGACGAGGACCTGGAAGAAGAAGAAGAATGACGACGATGACGATGAGAGGGAGGGGAGGAGAAATCGGAATAGCCTGCGTTTCCTTGCCACAACGACTCTTGGAAATCTGGAGGGGGCTCTGAGATGATAGGAAAGGCAAGACGAATGCAATTCGCAGCGACTCATGTGTGTAAAAAACAGTGCAGCCTTGCACCTACGAAATGCCGAACCACTTTGAAGCAAACACTGATGACAGATTTTCTGAGAAAAATTTGACCTTTCGTTGTATTCATGAGGTTTAAATGCTAGTGAGCTGATGTGCGCACAAGCTGCTCTTCAAGGAGTACAATTTCGAATACTCACAATATAAGAAACATCAATAAATAAAGAAACCTTGATTATCGGAATCTTTGGTTGTCAGAACAACCCCTTGCAACAGTTACTTCCGATAATCGAAGTTCTAGTGTATACGTTAAACTTTATTTGCCAAGTTTCAATTAGAACTGATTTCATAACTGCTTGCAGTGCCAGGATTATTGATACAGAAGGTTAAAGATCATGACAAATCAATTGGCGAGAAGTTTACTTAGCTTGATCAAGAAGTTCAGACTGTTTTGATTCCATTAAGGATTCCCCTTTGCGGGCATATGATCTCATTGTTTCTTCCACGTAGTGCAGCAAAGAGGAATATACGTCTTTAGGAAGTTCATTCTTCTTGCTTCGCATCTTAATCTCGTAAGAGCGCATGACAGCTCGGAGGCGGTCGTGGAACTGGTTGCAAAGAAGCTTAGCATTTCTGGCCATGTTCTCGCGTTTTTCCCTTGAAGGACGAGGCAGAGGAACGTAGAGCAAATTGCTTTGCTGCTGATAGCCAACGTCCATACCGCTGTTGTCGATCGCTTGCGTGATCGCTTTAGCTGCTTCGGGCGAAGAAGCGAAGTTTATTACAGCCATTCGGGGATTCTTCAGCGTTATCTGAGCAATGCTGTTCAAAAGAACTGGTTCTTTACTACCTGGTGGCCTCACTTCCAAAGTCTCGAATGCCCAAAGAACATTTTGGATTGACAATCGTTGGCTGTACTGCTTCTTCAGTTTTGCCAATTCTGCTTCCATTTCAGCACTCATGCTGGCAATATCTAAGTACTGTTGAGCCTCTTTCTCGTCCAGCTTGATCACTGTACGCTTTTTGCCACCCTTATCTATTGCAAGTTTCAAAGTACAACCGCATAAGGGCCTCGTAACTCTCATCCACGGCACACGGACTTGCCGGAGAACTGCACCCCGATTACACAGCCACATGTTCCCTGAAGATCGACACCACTGGAATGAATTTACCTTCCTTTACGGTGGCTTGATTAGATGTGAAATGCAAGTTCGCTCAAAATTTGCAATGCATGGCATTTCTTCTGCAGCATTTGAAACAAAACTAGCATAGCTCTAGAACTAAAGAAGTAATCATGCATTCTGCAAATTATCTACACGGCGTATATACTATTTTAAAAAATATTTTCCGCTTTCTCAATAGTCATGCAGGAAGATAGATTAGCAAGGGAAGAGAGTCGAAGAAATACAGTAATACTCTGAAAATTCGCGCTTCTGAATCCGCGGTTTCACGAATTCACGTACTTTTTCTGTTCTCGTTCTGCCCTAAGCTTAAGCCTAAGTATAACACTTACGTTTGTAGAACTTAATTTTACTTTTCCTGCTGTAGGTGTGAGGCTGATAGGAAGCAAGACCTATGTTTTAAACAAAGTTAGTTTCTACCGCTGAGGAGGGGCCAAGGGTGGACCCGAAAGCCCCGGAGAACAAAATCGCTTTTGAAAAAACGGACCCTACCGAAAATCTACCATAACGCCTCAATAACGAAAACCTTGGTTTCGCACTGGTTCCAGCAGTGCTTTGCCCCTCAAGTAGAGGATTGATTACCTTCTCAGCTTGGGTAAGGAGTTCAAGGTGTTGTTGCTTATGGACAATACTGGCGGGATGATTGCGGACATGTATTCTGAGGGTGTCCAAATGAAGTTCCTGCCTCCAAACACCAGCTCCCTCATCCAACCTATGGGCCAAGGCTTGATTCGTACGTTTAAGGCCTTAGCTACGACGATCTTATGAACATGTTGTGAGTGCAATGGACTCAGACGAGAACTTCAAGCTGAAGGGGGTACTGGCGTGAATTTACCTTCTCAACGTGCCTATCTGTCGTCCAAAATGCCCTCAACGAGATGAAAAAGAAACACTCAATGCATGCTGGAAGAAGCTTTGACCAGATTGTGTGCAAGGGCTTCTCACCCTATGAAATTCAGTATGTGCCTGTTGACAAGGCCGTGACATTGGCTAAATTACTTGGTGTCGAAGGGTTTGACGACACTACCGAGGAAGAGGTAAATACCCTTATCGATGCCCACTCTGAACCTCTGACTGTTGCAGATCTGGAGGAGTTAACGAAGTCTGCGAGCGAAGAGGATGTAGAAGGTGACAGACAGATGCAGAGGAAAAACAGGACCCGACATGGGAACGTTCTGTCTGAGATCTTGAGAACACCAAGGAATGTGTTGAATAATACGAATTCTGAAGCTTAGTTTTTAGAGAAGACGGACGTCATTCTGTATAAATGATGCAAAGTGAATTGCCTTTCGTTAAGGCTTTACCTGGCTTTGAAGGAAGAAAGTTAAGCAGGACTCATACCGCACTTTTCTTGGATGTAACATTAATGAGTTCTACTGATAAAATTTATCCCTTTGTGAACTTCCTTGCTTGATTCAATGATAGCTGGAAGAAGGCACTCCTGTGATGACTGATAGCGTAGCAGCCGTGCCAGTTTTAGGAAGGCATCAAGTTTTGTTCGTATACTCCTCTTCATTCCTTTGTATATTTCAGTGTAGCAAGCGAGAGCATCTTGAGTCTGCCGTTCGGCATTCGCAAACCTCTCGCAACTGTCATTCATTTCTTCTATGATCTGTACGCCGCTGCTTGTAGTAGCAAACGCCTTAGCCAGTTTTTTTGCTGTGAACTTCCTTGTTACATTAGTTATAATTCTTTCCTCTGTCTCATCTTCCATCTGCCTTTTTCCTCCACCTCGATCAGATCCTCATTCGTACGTTCTTCATCCTCCGCGTTGATGAGCTGATGAATATTCTGTTCGTTTAGATCTAACTCCAGCGTGTTTCCAAGTCTCAGTAGCCTGTCGCTATCTCACTAGTTGCAGACTTTTTGTTAGCATCTTCGAACGCGTTCACCGATGTTTCCGAGGACTTCTTCCAAATGCCTTTCATGCATCACTATATGACTTCTTTCCATGCACAACTGACATTCCGGATAGCATTTAGAATACTTAGGTCTTTCCAAAACTCGCTGAGTGACCGGCCAGATTCAGTCGCTTGTAGAGCCTGCTCAAAAGTCTGCCGTAAATAGTATGCTTTGAAGGCAGCTATTGCGCCCTGATCCATTGGTTGAATAAGCGCAGTCGTGTTTGGCGGCAAATAAACATCCTTTACTTCGGGATGCGTATCGCTGATGTATTGCGGATGCGCTGGTGCACTGCCTAATATAAAAAGACTCCTGGACCGCATGTTCTCGCCTCTGGGATAAAACAGTTCAAAAACCAGTCTTCAAATACCGCTAATGTCATACAGGCTTTCTTGTTATGACGTTAACAAACGGAAAGCCTATTCTTGTTTACATTACTTAAATGTCCAGGATTCTCTGAGTGGTAGATCAGGAAAGGCTTTAGTTTGAAGCCTCCTACATTTCTGACCAAAGCATGATTTCACGGTCTTCATTCGCTTTGTATCCTGGCATTGTCATGAGCTGTTGTTGAATGCAATCAGAACAGGCTCGTTTCATCAACATTCAATATTTGTTCTGGCAAATACAGTAGAACGTAAATTATCCGGACTGATTGGGACCGGGGGCCATGCGGATGAGGGAAAAATCCGGATACAGGATCATCTGTTAGAGGCGCCGGACTTTCCATTTGGCTCTGTTTGCCATAAGGCTTTGCTTGTTGATATATAGAGTTTTGCAACGAGTTGATTATTTTTTGTTTTTTCTTGATCTCACACGGCTTTTTCCCGTTCTATGTTTGTGCAAATCACCTGTAACTAAACTAAACAACCGCTCAACCAGTCAATGGACGAGTGGTTTATTAAGTAAGCAACGGTAAGTTGTACTAACGTGTAAATTCGAAGCTTTCGGAACTGCTCTTGTTCCGTCGTCAGCGAGTTAGGGGAGTTCCGTAACTCCCCTAACTCGCTGACGACGGAACAAGAGCAGTTCCGAAAGCTTCGAATTTACACGTTAGTACAACTTACCGTTGCTTACTTAATAAACCACTCGTCCATTGACTGGTTGAGCGGTTGTTTAGTTTAGTTACAGGTGATTTGCACAAACATAGAACGGGAAAAAGCCGTGTGAGATCAAGAAAAAACATGAACAACCATCCCGTTACAAGACATCCAATATTCGAGTTGATTATTTTGATTTATTTTGAGATTGTTACACTTGTGGCTTCGTTCGCCCAACTTCGTGACGAATTTTGCGTTTTCTGCTCGAGTTGTCCAGTTTTAACGGATATGGGCCACTTTCGTCCGCGACTCTTTATTTTCAGACGGACTCGTTCAACCACATTCTGAATTTTGCCTTTTCTACACACTTTATGTAACTTCTGTCCATACACTTTCATTCTGTTCTTTCCGCTTCCCGCTCGATTTTGGGAACATCATCGAATTCATTCCGGTTTGCATGCAATCCACCCAATTCCATTGCGCTCAATTGGGCGAATCAAGCGGAAAAAGAAGGCTATGTACAAAAGTCCACTTTTGTCCAGATCTTTGCCTTTTCTTCATCATTCGTTAAATTTCAATGGATCTTCAGTTTCTCCATAATGTTCCATTCTTGGCACACTTCGTCCAACTTCGTGAGGAATTTTGTATTTTCTGCTCGAGTCGTCCAATTTTAACGGGCTTGGGCCAGCCTCGTCCATCGTCCTCCATTTTCACCTGGATTGGCTGAACCTCAACCTGAATTTTCCCTTTTCTGCACGGTTCGCATAAATTCAATCCATTTGCTCCAATTTCATTCACTTGTTTCCGTATGCGGCACGACTCTGCCCACATCGCGGAGTATTTTCGCGGTGGAAGTCATAAAACCGAAAGTCGGAAGACAGAAAGTCGAAACACCGAATGGTCAAAAGACCGAACGGTCGGAACGTCGAAAGGTCGAATTAGCGAAACTCGAAATACCGAAAGTCATGTTACCGAATGGTCGAAACGCCGAAAGTCATATTACCGAACGGTCGAAACGTCGAATGGTCAAAACACCGAAAGTCAGAACTCAAATTCGGAACCTCGAAGGGACAAACGATTACTTGATCAGTGAAACCGACTAAGCATTATACTCACTATACTGAACTTTTAATTCCGCCATTCGGTATTTTGGCTTTCAGTATTTTGACCATTCAACATTTAGACTTTCAGTATTTTGACCATTCAACATTTAGACTTTCTGTATTTCGACCGTTCGGTATTCCACTATCGGTATTATGACTTTCGGTATTTCGAATGTCGGTATTTCGATCATTCGGTCATATGACTTTCAGTATTTCGAGTTTCGGTCTTTCGACCCTTCGATCTAACGACTTTCGGTCTTCTGACTTTCGGTCCCTCGACTTTGGGTATTTTGACTTTCGGTCATATGATCCAAATCCGTATTTTCGGCTTGTAGGCAATTCGTCCAATTTCGTTGAACGCAATTGGACAAATCGTGCGAGAAACGGAGATTACGTACAAAACTCCACTTTTGTACAGAATTTGCGGTTTCCGCTTCATTCGTTAAATTTGAATGGATCTTCCTCAATGTCCTCCACGTTGTTGCATTTTTGGCTTACTTCGTCCAACTTCGTGAGGAATTTTCCGTTTTCTGCTCGAGTGGTGTAATTTCAACGGACTTCGGCAAATGTCGTCCGCGATCCTTCATTCTCAGCTACACTGCTTGAACGACATTCTGAATTTTGCTTTTTCTGCACGGTTCATGTAATTTCCATCCATTTTCTCCAATTTCATTCAGTTTTTCCGCTTTCCGCTTGATCATGGTGACATTGCCGAGTACTTTCGGCTTTGCACGCAACTCGTTCAATCTGGATACTTAGAGAAATCGTGCGAAAACCGCACATTATGTACGAAGGTATCCTTTTGTCACGAACTTTGCGTTATCCACTTCATGTTTTTAAAAATTGTTGCGGTTGAACCTGTTTCTTCAGACAACGTTTATTGACATAAACGGACTGTGTGGAGCTTTTGGGTCTATTCTTCACCCGAATAGAACCTCCTGAAGAATTCTGCGTTCTCTGCGTGAGTCGTCCAATCCTAGCAGTTCCGCCTGCTCATGTCCGCTGTTCGTCATTTTCATCTGGAAAGGTTCAACCTCATTCTCAATTATGCATTTCCTGCACGGTTCGTGTAATCTCTATGCATTTAGTCCAATTCCATTTACTTTGCTCCGCTATCGGCTTGATTTTTGCAACGCCGTCCAGAATTTTCCGGTTTGCAAGCACTTCGTCCAATTTCGTTGAACGCAATTGGACGAATCCAGCGAAAAACGCGGATTATGTACAAAAGTCCAATCTCGGCGAGAATTTTGCCCTTTCCTCTTCAGTAGTCAAGTTTCAATGGATCTTCTTCAATTATGTCCATGCAGTCGCATTTCTGGCTTAGCTTATCCAACCTCGTGAAGAATTTTGCATTTTCTGCTCGGCAGCTCCAATTTTGACGGATTTCAGCTAATGTCGTCCGCGGTTCCTCATTTCCAGCTGAATTGGATCAACCTCGTCCTGAAGGTTGCCTATTCTGCTCAGAGGGGGTAATTTCTACCCATTTGCTCCAATGTTGTGCACTTTTTTCCGCTTCCGGCTCGATTTTTTAACGTCGTCATGTATTTTGCGGCATGCACACAATTCGTCCAATTTCGTTGAATGCAATCGCAGGAATGGTGAGAAAAACGGAGATCGTGAACAAAAGCATAATTTCGTCCAGCATTTTCCGCTTCAGTCTTCATTCGTAGAATTTCAACGGGCCAACTTCCACGTCCGCCGCTGCGCTGTATTTTTAGCTTAGTCCGTCGAACTTGGTGAATAACTCTTTCTTTGCCGCTCGACTTGTCCAACTTAAACGGACTTCAGACACTGTCGTACGCGATTCTTCATTTTCAGCTGGACTGGTTCAATCAAATTTTGAGGCGTGGCTTCTCTGCAGGGCTCCTATACGTGCTATCCACTTGCTGCAATTCCATTCACATTTTGCGCTTCCGGCTCGAATTTTAGAAAACCGCCGACTATTTCGCCGTTTCCAGCAACTCCTCCAATCTAGCTGAGCGCAACTTCAACAGTCGTGCGAGAAAACAAAGGCTATATATGACGTCCCCCTTCGTCCAGAATGCTGCGTTATGGTTTTCGTTCGTTAAATTTCGATCGCTCCTCTTCAATTTCCTGCACGACGTTCCATTTTTGGGTCACCTCGTCCTACTTCGTGAAGAACATTGCGCTCCCTCTTCGAGCCTGTGGGTTTGCTTCCAATAATTCGATTTCTTCGACTATGGGGTCGGTTTTACTGGAGCGGATATTTTTCTTTAGAAGGGCCGCTCCTGGTCGTTGTAACCAGGTCGGCAGCGACTTTCCAGTAGCTGATCGGCGGCTGAAACCAAACATTCGCTCGTGAGGGGTACTGTTAGTGGCCGTGCATAGTAGAGAGCGTACAGAGTGCAGGGCTTCCGGGAGCACTGCTCGCCACTGTTGGGGCGGCAAGCCCCGAGATTTTAGGGCCAGCGTTATCGTCTTCCAAATTATACCGACGTACCGTTCCGCCTGGCCGTTTCCTTGCGGGTTGTAGGGGGTAGTTCTGCTGCACGCTACGCCCATGTCTGTAAAGAATCGTTTTGACTCTAGGCTCATAAAGGCCACTCCGCGGTCTGTGTGCACGTACGCTGGGGTACCACACAGGGAAAACAGTTCAGTCATGGCTTTGATGACTGATGTGCTTCACGTGTCAGCACATGGAAAGGCAAAGGGAAATCTCGAATATTCATCAACGGCGCAGAGGAGATATCTGCTCAAAGAATCGCCCGGCAGGGGCCCTTTGAAGTCCAAGTTTAACCGTTGAAATGGCTGCGTCGCTTTAACGCGGGTCGCGTTTTCAGGTCTGTGGAATGCAGGCTTACACTCGGGGCACAGATTCGGCAGCGACTGACAACCTGCCTGACTTCGTCTATAGAATAGGGCAAGTTCTTGGACCTCACGAAGTGAAAGAAGCGAGTTACGCCTGGATGGCAGTGACTCTCGTGTAGGAACTCCAGCTGGCAGGAATTGTGTGTTAGCATTCCGCAAAAGGCTCTAGAGAACACGTCGGGCGGGATGTTTTCTCTACCTGGCCGGCAGACGATGTCGTAATCTAAACAGGATAATTCAGTTCTCCATCTCATTATCTTGTCGTTCTTTATTTTGCTCCTGTGACGCCTGTCAAACATGAAGCTTACACACCGCTGGTCAGTTTTAATGGTGAAATGTCTGCCGATCAGATAGTGCTGCCAGTGACGAACGGCTTCGATGATAGCTTGGGCCTCCTTTTCAATGGCCGGATAGCGTTTCTCATGAGGCAGTAGTGTGCGGGAGAAGAAGGCCACCGGTTTTCCTAACTGATTGAGTACAGCGGCTATAGCGACTTCTGACGCATCCGTTTCTAGTTCGAAAGGTAATGATTCGTCAATGGCGTGTACGACCGAATTTTCAATGTTGGCCTTTAGTAGTTGGAATGCATTTTCTGCTTCATCAGTCAAAGGAAAAGAGGTAACCCCTACAAGCGGCCGAACCTTATTTGAATAGTCGAGTATCCATTGAGCGTAGTAAGCGAACAGACCGAGAGCCCGTTGGAGAGATTTCTTGTCTTTTGGTACAGGCAAGTCTCGCAATGGCTGAAGGTGCAAAGACAAGAGACGACACGCGCACAAGTCTTCCCTTTTTACTCTACAGTCACTGCTGTACATTGCATAATTACAGTACAATGTGTGCTTGAGGACGCTTAGGGGGCAGTGCCTATTATCTGCTGTAAGTGATACTACAAAGGCGAGAAGGGTCGGGGCGAATCTTGCCATCTTCAACTTCATATCCTAGAATGCGGAGCTTAGTGCTCGCGAAGGTTGACTTTTCCTCATTGAAGGTGAGGTTCCATTTCTTGGCAGCCTTTAAGAACCTCTCTAATTTCCTATCATGGTCATCCTTTGACGTACCGCAAATGGTGATATCGTCGAGATATGCAAACGTTCCCTTTAACTTTTCATCCCTAATGAAGGTATCAATGATACGTTGGAAACAGGCTACTCCATTGGTGACATCGAACGGAATGCGAGTAAATTGATATAAGCCACCGGCCACTTCGAAGGCCGTAAACGGTTCGTCTACGGGATGGATTGGGACTTGCTGGTACGCACTTTTTAGATCTATAGTACTGAAGAACTTGTACTTAGCCATGTTCTGCACCATAACGTCTATTCTCGGTAGCGGATAGCTGTCTAAGAGTGTGAATCTGTCTATAGTCTTCGAGTAGTCGATAACAAGGCGACTTTTTCTTTCCTCGTCCTTGGTGACCAAAACCTGGGCTCGCCAAGGAGAGTTGCTAGGTTCGATTACGCCTTCTTTGAGCAGCTTCTGGATTTCGTTCTGAATAAACTTCGTATCTTCTTGAGAGAAGCGGCGTGATTTAGTGCTCACGGGGCGGCAGTCCGGCGAAAGATGGGCGAATAGCCTCGGGGGATCAACGTGCAGTGAGCTGGAACCGCAGACGGTTACAGGAGGAAGCTCCCCACCGTAGCTGACTGTGAGGCTTTCATGCCGACGTTGAAAATCTTGGCCCAAGATGACGTCCACGCACAGGTTCGGCAGGATGGCTAAGCAGACGTTATCGTGGTGACGCCCTTTCATGAGCATACTGACAATGGTGTGGCCCCGCGTAGTCACTATCAGAGCGGATGACGCCATGGCAAGGGGTGCTCGCGAGGGGAAGGATTTTAGGCGGAGCGAGTTGACAGTGCGCGGGTGAATGAAGCTCTCGGAGCTTCCACTGTCAAGTAAGCAGCTGACTTCTTTGCCCTTGATCGTAGCCTCAATGACAGCCTTGGAAAGCGAGAAGGGAAAATCACGACTGGTGGTCCGAGATCCCTGCTGCTGCCGGACAGTCGAATTTGTAGCGAGGTAATAAGTACATTGCGAAACGGAATTCGGGCGGAGGACTGAAGTGGAGCGACGTACCTTAGCCTAGTGTCCCTTTTTATTACACTTGTAGCAGATCACTTCCCGGGCCGGACATTGCGACCGCAAGTGCTTTGAAAGGTCGCAGAAAAAACAGCGAGATTTCTGCGGGGGAGCGGCGAGGCACGACTCCTGCTGAGTGCTAGAGTGGCCGGATTCGAGAGTATCTGCAGCCGAGGCGGCCACGGTAGCTTCCGGCGTTGGCGGCGCAGAGTAAGCTTCCGAGGTTTTCTGCGCGGATTCCAAGATTCTGGCAATGTCGAGGCACGATGCGAGGTCACACGTTCTACTTTCGAGCAAACGCTGACGGATTGTTTGCGAGTGTAGGCCTGAGACGAAGGCGTCTCGAATAAGTTCTTCCCGATACTGAGTCGCTGATACTGCTTTGAAATTACACTCCGTACTTAGGATGTTCAAAGCACGCACGAACTCATCAATAGATTCTCCGGGCTGCTGCTTACGAGTGGCGAGGCGGTGGCGCGCGTGGACCTCGTTCACTGGTCTCTCGAACGTGTCCTTCAACGTCTGCATAGCGTCCTCATAGGACGGGGCTTCCGCGATGATCGAGAACAACCTCGGCGATACGTGGTTGAAGCAGCGCCTTTGGGTCCACACTCCCTGAAGGCAGCGCAAGGAAGTACTCGAAGGTGGCACGCCAATGTCTCCATTGTATAGCCACTGTCGGGGATGAAGGGTCCACGTCGAGTTTATCTGGCTTAAGTAAGCGTTCCATCGTGGGCTTTTAGCTCAGTAAATTGTAGTAACCGAACGGGGGGTTCTACTGAGCTAAAAGAGTCTACAACAATTAAAACGTTAAAAGCTAAACCGAATATAACCGGCACGATAGCAGTAGTAAACACACAAGTAAACACGACCCCTAGACCTAGAACTACCGTATGGAGAGAGCGGAATGCAGGTTGTTTATACGACGTTGCGTCAGTCAGTACTAGGCCCAACGCATACGACGACCACATTTTCAGCAACGCTGCCTCGAAACCATTCTGAACTCTTTCGTCTTCTACACTGTTCCAGTAGTTCCTAGCTATCCACTGCAGTTCGCTCACCTTTGACCGCTTCGGCCACTACGTTTGCAAAACCGTCCAGTATTTTCAGGCAATTCGTCCAGTCTCGCTGAACGCAATTAGACCAGTCGTGTGAAAAACCAACACTATGTATAGCCGCCCGCGCACGTACAGAATTTTGCGTTCTCCTCTTCGCTCGTCAAATTTCAATCCGTCCTCTTCAATTTACTCCACGCCGTTCCATTTCTGTGTTAGTTAATCCAGCATCGAGAAGAAGCTTGCGCTTTCCGCTGCAGTTATCCAATTTTAACGGATTCCGGCCAGTCTCATTCGGATTCCACATTTTGAGCTCCCTTGCTTCAACCTCATTCGCAATTTTTTCCTCTTCCGCACAGTTCCTCTTGTTCCTAGCTAGCCTCTAGCCTCAGCTTTCGTTAAGCGTGAGGCCAATAGTGTGACGTCTCGATGGGACGAACCCATTCACGGGGACCGAATAGCGCAGTACCTGAATGAAATAGCACGCCAACTGAAAGAGCACGACCCTGCTCAAGGGCGCTGGGATATCTCAGGCACGGCAGCCAGGATACGGGTAGATGCCGCGCGCTGGCTCTGGGAGGGCACTAGAGGTAAACGGCGCAATTGTTGAAGACGGTACATGGCAGCCGCCTGATGAGGCGCGCCGCATCAACATGGCCGAATTGGACGCGGTGATCAAAGGGCTTAACCCCGCCTTGACATGGAAGATGAAAACAGTGGAACTCATGACAGACTCAGCAACGGTCCACCAGTGGATCGAGGACGGCCTCTCAGGCAAAGCACGTCTGAAGACGAAAGCCGCTAACGAGATGTTGATTAAACGCCGGCTAGAGACAGTACTGGCATTGGTCCGGGAATACGACCTGACGTTGGCTGTTACGGGTCACATACAAAATCCCGAAACACAAAATCCCGACGCACAAAATCCCGAATCACG
>KN538408.1:142091-153189 GCA_000797535.1 Trichuris suis
AAATCGACATAATCGAAAACGTTCGAGGGTTACGGCGACAAGCGTGTGACTGTTTTCTCCTGAACTGCTAAAGAAGGGACGCATTTGGGTCGTAATGTGTTTTTGTATTACTGCTTTAACTTCTTTTTCCTTTTCTTTTTCTTGTTTCACTTTTTCGTAACTGTCTGATGACTTTGTACAAAATGTCGCTGTTTAATCTGCCACTTGCTTACGCTTAGGGATTGTGCTGCGGCGGTATAAAAAGCCATGCATCATCAAGGTCTGTTTATAAATAATCAAAACAACCGAGAAATTTTGGAAATGGGATTTCTTATAACGATGGAGATGAGAACTGGTTTCTACAGGTTAGTGATATGGGGTAAGAGCAGCAGTGAATTAATTTGCTATTTCCTACGGGCCTTCCAGATCTTCTGGTATAATTGCAACTAAGGCTGATTGCCATACTGCAGGTCAAACTGCTAAACCGACATTTTGGAACGAGCTTTCGATAGTCAGAAGTGCAAGCAGATGTATGAAAGCGTGCAGTCCTTGATGACTCTGCTTCAAAACTGCGCCTTTCGTCCCACCGGTTGCTGAAGAACTATACTTGCTGGAATAATTGAAATTGCCGTGTTCTATTCAGCACTAGAAACGGAACTCTTTAGCTCAGAGAGCTCCAGCTTAGTCTGCTTTTGTGTAAAGACTAGTCAGCTTGGTCTGTTTTCTGTAAAACCAGACCGTTTTCTGTAAAACAGTTACAGATCAAACTGACTTTCACGCTTACTGCTTAAGGCAAGCGTCAAAGACAGTGATCGAGGCTATTGACGGTTCTGTAGTAATTAACTGTTGTTCGAGCGAAAGAAAGCATGAATCTGTTGCAGGCTTCAGCCGTCCAGACGCATCATCATCATTCAACCATATTTGTAGGTTAAGAAAACAAAGACAGAAATTGAGCGAATAAGACCTCCCGAATAAGACTTCCTGGACCTCATTCTGCATTTCAGAGCATTCGGCTCTTCCGCCTTTTGAGCGCTGCCTTTTGAGGGGGATTTTCACGTTCAGAATCATAGTTCCAGGCTGTTCAAACTATATGCACTTGTGATATTGCGCAAAGCGTCATTTATGGCATATTCTTCACCATTTTTTGCTGGCATTACGCTTTCGGTATTTTGTGTGTCGGGATTTCGTGATTCGGGATTTTGTGAGTCGGGATTTTGTGCGTCGGGATTTTGTGTTTCGGGATTTTGTGCGTCGGGATTTTGTGTTTCGGGATTTTGTGCCAGTCCGGACTGTTACATTGGTGCGGTCGACGGACAATAAGGCTGACAAACTGATCCGCGTGCCAAGGCGGTGGATAGCCCGCCCGGAGGCTCTCGGAGAACAAGCATGCGCCGCTGCTGCGACCGATGAGCAATTGACCGAAAGGTTAGTTGTTACGGTGCATCGCGAGGCGGGCCACCCAGGTGTTCGACGGACGCTGTACTTTGTTCGCCGCCTCGATCCGATGGTATCAAAAAGAGAAGTGGGCCGCGTGGTCAGTGAATGTGATATCTGCAAGTCAGTTGACCCCGCCCCAGCTAAATGGAAGTATGGGGTATTGGAAGTGTCGCAAATGTGGCAAAGGGTAGGCCTCGATGTTACGCATTGCGGAAAAGACCTCTATTTGACCATGATAGACTGCGGACCGTCACGATTTGCTATTTGGCGTTCGCTGATCCAGCGATCCAGCGTCGAAGTGGCCCGCCAATTGGAATCAGTCTTCTACGAAAGGGGCGCGCCTGAAGAGCTACTGACTGATAACGACACCGCATTCCGGAGTCGGGAGGTCATCCGAGTGGCTGAAAGATGGGGCACCCGTTTGACGTTTCGGGACGCCTATGTCCCAAGCGGGAACGGCATAACGGAGCGATGTCACCGGACGGTCAAGGTGATCGCCGCGAGAACAAAATGCTCTATACAGGAGGCGGTGCACCGGTACAACCTCACGCCGCGGGATGATCGCTCTGCAGCAACAGCGCCCGCAAACGCAATTCATCGTTACGTCCTCAGGGACCGGAACGAAGTGAACGCCATGCCGCCTGAGCGAAGCACGGATTGTCCATACTCTGTCGGCGACGCCGTTTGGGTGAGGCCACACGCCGGAAGATGTAACTCACAGTATGACAGTGACCTCGTCACACGGGTCATATCTGACCAGGCAGTAGAGGTGGACGGGATGCCACGCCATGTTCGCGGCTTGCGCCGACGCAACAGAACGATGGATCAGCCGCCACCCGGATTGAAACCTCAGTTCGTTACTAACGAACTAACAGACGTTCATTCCAACGATGAAAACAGCACAAGCGGATTGATCAGAATCCACATGCAAGGGCAGCCACTGCAAGCGCAACCTGAGCAAGTCGAAAGACAAGCGCAAGCTGCTCCCCGACGCTCAGCCAGGATACGCGTACGACGCAGGTGCAGACCTTCGGGCTGCACGTCAGCGGAAAGTTCGGAGGACAAGGAGGGCCGTCGAAACTGCGCACCAGCCCTACAAGAAGAACCTACCCCAACCGGTGATTTGGAAATCAGGGGGGAGTGTAGTGAATAATATTTTCGCCGTGGAAGGCAATTAGTATTAATTGCCCAACATGGAGGGTGACAAACATCCTGTTTGTTGCCACCATATCTAAAGCACAGCAGGGGGTCATGTCTATATAAGGGGAGGCATTTTGTTCGCGTCCGTAGTACGTGTGAGACCGATATTCGACTAAGTAAAGTGTTCAATTCTCCGACTTCGTAGTGAGCATAGCTATCGTCTAGCGCGAAACCTACAGTCGTTCTGAACTTATTGAAAACCAACTCTTTCTTAATTTCTAACATCCGACTGCGACTGTACGTACTCTTTCGTTGTGTTTTCCGTGCGTTCATATTAAAGTTGTGCTGTCAGCTTGTCCGAAGTATCGAACTCGAACTATATTTGGGGCTGCGTGAACTTACAATCAGTTTAAGTTCCAATCTTTAAAAAGGGCAATGCCATGGAATGTTCAATTTACAGAGAATAACTGCGCTTATTTCACATGTCAGGAAATCTATGTTAAACATTCTCTGAGCTACATTAAACGATATATAAACCGAGAATTGGCAGACGAGCAGGCTGATTTCTGAAGGGGTAGAAGAACTGGAGACCAAATTGTAACATCGGTTGGATTATGAAGAAAGCATGGGAATCCCAGAATACATCTATGTCCGCTTTACTGAGGACACCAAACCTTTAGACTGTGTATACCAGAACAAAATGTGGACCGTCATCAAGCAGATGGGAGTTTCAGGTAACCTTACCTCTCTCTATCTCTCCTGAAGAAGCAGACTGAAATATAAAAAGCACCTGTCAGAACCGCACAACCAAATGGTTTGGGATTGGGAAAGGATTGCGACAAGGCTGCCCATTACCACCTTATTTATTTAATTTATATGCCGTATACATCATGCGAAATGCCAGACTGAAGAAACCAAAATCCCGGAGAGAAACGTCAGCAATCTACGGTACGCCGTCGACACCACCTTGATGATTGAAAGTGAAGAGGGAATGAAGAGTCCCTTCGTGAGGCTTAATGCAAAACATCAAAAAGACTAAGATCTTGGCAACGGGTCCCATTAGCCCCTGGGAAATAGAAGGAGAAAAATTGGAAACAGTTACCGAGTTCACATATCTGGGCTCAAAGGTCGCTGCCGACAGTGACCGTAGCCACGAAATTAAAAGGCGAACGCTCCTTGGAAAGAAAGCCATGGTATAACTGGAAAAAATACTAAACAACAGAAACATCAGCTACACGACCAACGTCCGCGTAGTCGAAACTATTGTTTGTTTTTGCAGCAGTAATGTTTGTCTGTGAGAGTTGGACTGTAAGGAAAGCTGGCTGCCACAGAAATAACGCTTTCTAATTATGGTGCTGGAGAAGACTTTTGAGAGTCTGTTGGACATCAGAGAGACCAAATGAGTGCATAATGGAGGAAATTAATGAGAGTATTCACTAGAAAGTTTAATGCTGAAGCTGAAACTTCAGTATTTTGGCCACTTAATGAGAAGACATGATTCCTTGGAAAATAGCCTAGGGTACTGGGAAAGGTCGAAGATGATAGAAGAAGAGGCTAGCAGAGGTAGAGATGGATATACAGTGTTTTGGAGGCAGCGAGCCTCAGTTTGGCCAGACTTCAGGGGATAGTAGAGGATAAAAGACCTCAAGCGGTATGGTTCATGAGGTCACGAAGGTTCAGGAAAAACTGAACGACTAAACAAACAAACAACAAAAGATAGAGAAGAGAAACAAAACGTGATGGGAAAGAAGGCCGTATGAATCTGACAGAAAGTAAAAATGGAAGGAGACAAAAATCAGGAGAGAAAGTGTGTTAAAAAAAAATAAGCTAGGGGAGGGGAGACGGAGAAAGAAATAACGAATTGTAAATGGTCTGTTTGAAAATTGAACTTCTTTAATAACAGGAACTTGGTTTCATTATATTGGTTACGGCTTTGTCCTGTTATTCAGTCGGTACGAAGTGAAAAGTGAGGACCCTTTAATAGAGCACAAAATCAAGAAAAACCTAGCTTTCAGGACTGATCTTGTCCTGTCGTCAGCTTGCTGACAAGGGCCAGGACCGGACAAAGCCGTAGTCAGCATCGTGATACCAAGTTCCTGTTATTAAAGAAGTTCAATCTTCAAACAAACTCTGATCAGTTGAATAAGGTAAAATAAGCACTGAACATCGTGCTGAATTGCATTGCCAGCACGCTCACTGCATTCATCTCTGTGGCATAACAGCAGGGACTTAAATGACTGATTTTGTCTTCTTCTTCCGGCTTGCTGACTCTCATATGTACAGAAGAAAAGGATAGGGCGTTGCAAAACCGGAGTGATACTCTGTCAGCCCACCTAGATTCTGGGTGGTCGACAGAGAACCACATTGATTCTCTAGGCCGCAGAAAGGCGTCACCTATCAGATTATTTTATTATGATAACATCTGCTAAATCTGGTGTTTACTATGGTTAACACAGTTGTTATGATAACGCTTATTAAAACTGGACAAAATGTCGCACAGTTCGCTGATCTCGCTGGGATCACTCTCTTGAAAACATAATTGTTCGTAACGGGTGATCATGTTTTCATTGCTTATAAGAAAACAGGCGGAAGTTCTAAGTACGCACTGATGCAGAAGCTGAAGACAGGAAAAGGCATTACCTGAAGGGCACAGCAAATAAAAGAAGTTCGCAACAGCGTACGCGTTATTTCCGCATATACGAAGAAAAGCTTCGTTGTCTGTCATAAAAGCATGCAACGCTTAGGTGCGCGCAAAGCACTGTTTATCTCTTATCTTTAAAATGTAAATGGATGTATTATCGCTCACAAAAATTACAGAAATAACGACAGCGTTATTAAAATTCAATTCTCAGTACTCACGAATGTCAATAGTGGAACAGAAGGAAATTATTCCCGTTAATGCTAAGTCTGACAAGCAACGCAGTTTAATGTTAAGTTAGAAGCGTTTATTCGAAGTTCTGTTAATTAATGAACCAATCCTTCGAAATAATGGCATTCATCGAATTATTGAATATTCATTCTGGAGCGCTGAAGTATCAAGAAATCCAGACTGTCAAAGCATCGCCAGCCAATCGTACTTGCGGGCGAAGGCGTGAAACGGGAAAGTAGCTTATGGTTGCTTTCAGGACCTATCAGAAAGAGTCGTGAATGCTGAAGTCCTCTGCAAGGCAGGCTTTCAGAAAATGTTCTACAAAATGACTGAACAAAGCAGTTCTTGAGCAGTGTCCTTCTTGCCACATTTTTCTATACTCCGGCTGATCGTGTTGAAAAATGCTTCTGAACAGGACTGCTCTCATCCGACTTATTGTTTGTTCAATGGTTATTTTGGGCTTACAAAGCACCATCTACTTCTTACCAAGTAAGGTTTACCCTTCAGTGCTTGAAGTTTAATTGCATTATCAGAAATGTGACCTAGTTGATGCACAGGCAATTTAGACTGCAAAAACCTTTCCTCCTAGAATAAGCCTCTACTGACAATCTACTTTCTAACTACAGTGAAATTTGTAACAAGAATGTTTTCCACGACGTTTACTGTACAGCATGACGCTTGCTCAGACATATACCAATGTCAGCCTAACGGACATTAATGTATAATTGAGAAGAGATACCGCAGTACAGTTGTTGTCATAAAATGACATCCTACTATTTCGACAGAACTTCTGATGATATACACCCATAAACTCTTGCAGTTTCTCCTAAAGGCATGGTTAGTTATGTGAAAGACTTTACTTCCAGCAAAAGTACGGTTTGTAGTGGGGACTTTTCTCACACCTGGGAACGGTACTGCCCAAGGCCCGTACCTTACCGCCGTACTTAGCAAAACGTTTTGCTAGAAATTACAGGTTCCATTTAAATCATGACGTTGATTGAGGCTTTGTCCTGTTGTTAGGTCTATGAGAAGTAAAAGTAAGAAACTTTTAATCGTACACGTGTACGATTAAAAGCCTTTCACTTTTAATTCACACCGGCCTGACAACAGGACAAAGTCGTAATCAACATAATGAAAGCAGGTTTCTGTTACCAAAGAAGCCCAACCTTCGAACGTATTCCATTTAAATCTAGAAAACTCAACTTTTTCGGACTCATGCATATGCTTAATTCTTAATGCCACTCTAGGCAGAATATTAACTTCAGGAATGAGAAGTAAATGGAGGAAATGAGTGCTTATTTATGAGGAACGCTAAAATGAACGGCTTTATGCTGAAGAATGCACGATATGCACTCTGTCAACTTGCCGCGATACTTTGTACTTCTGCTAAGACTCTACACTGAGGACATAACCGCCTGGTTCCAAACGCACAGTTCGTTAACACTGCCGGTAAAACTGCATTCTGTAAAGAATTTAATCAGCATTGCATGGATAAGTAAGTTGTACGCTGCACATTCTTCGCCGCATAACAGAAGTGAGTTGTTGAAAAACTTTGCTGCGTGAATGAGCAATTGTAGATATAGTTAAGTAAACATATCGCGCCTGCTAATTAAAGCAATGCTGTGAAGTTGCTCTGTGAATAAATTAGATGAGCTTAAAACAATTTTATCATGTGCTTTACATCAGGAGTTTTAGGCTCTTCTTTCCATGGTTCACAAGCTTATCAATGGGGTGTCCGTTTGGACATCTACTATTAACAATGAAGTAGTTTCTTTTGCAGCTTTATATTTGACAGTTACGTTGTCTTAAATGAGGACTAAGAGAGACTTGACTATTTCTGATTAAAGATATATCAGGCTTTTTCACATATGATTGAAGATTCAAAGGGCTCAAATTCAACAGACGCGCTGCAGCTTTTCCCAACTCTCACGTATAGGAAAGTCGTTCAATTTCCAGCAGGTTGTAATAAGTACATGAGGATCTTTTGCCTTTGAGTTTAAAAAGCCTGAAACAACTATGGATCCCTTTCGCAGATTTTGTACTGGTGCAGGTAATGTCCATTGCTTAAGAGCTATGAACGTGAAATATGGTTACTAGAGTTATCACGTGTAGAAAAGATGATTTAATAGAGCCGTTGAACGGATGTCAAGAAAGTAGTAGAAGCTCTCAGAATTCTCCTGTCTCCGTTGTCAGCGATGGGATCGCAAGGCACAGGCCAGCAAGCGAATTCAATTGCTTGAACTTCAGTACCTAAAACTTTCGCCAAGTCACACGTTGAACGGCAGCTCACCTATGGGCAACTGTAAATAGTTCGTTTATTGTGAGCAAAGCAAACGCAATATTTAGTGATGACAGTTGTCAGCGATAGCCCTGGGCTCGCATAGCGTGAATGTGCTTGCAGAAAGATTGCTGAATGACTTCAGTGTATTGATTTTAGTATAAGGCATGAAATGATTGAAACTTCAGCATATGCTTTGTGCTTGCGCTCTGTTGCTACTTCAAAATTAATTTTAAAAAGAAACCGATCTTGCTCAGTGTCATGTTTACGTGTGTACGTGATCGCCTACGCCTCTGGTCAGTAGATTAAATCTGATGGCTGCTCTACTTAACTGCTTACAATCGATGTATCCAACTTGGCGTTTCGCACAAGACAAGCAAAAGCGGCGAACTGGCCAGCACTCTGTTAGCTGAGACGACGACAGGGTTTGCCGCCATGTGTGTTGCTCAGTATGGACGGCAGTTCTCGGCGAAATTTAGCTTATAATCAACGTAAATATGACCACAGGATTACCAGGCTGCCAGAGAAGGCTTGAAACCTTCATAGAAAATGTCTTTGAATTTATCGGTTGTACGTTCAAACCTGCCCTAGGAAATACAGGCACACATGTTGAAAGCACTTTAGAAGAACGGAAGTTAAGACAGATATTTTGACAGTGAATAGTGCACTTAGCAGACTAAAAAGTAAAACGCCTTTTGCCTGTGTAGTAAATGATGCAACATAACTCATCGAAGAAATGTAACAAGAGAAGCTGTCTGTTTTGGAAAATGGAGCTCCTTATAGAACTGAGCTCATTAAATTCAGTTTATAGCCCACCTCGCCTATAGGAGGTCATGTTCTGTGAGCTATGGAAAGGAAACAGCGAGATTAATTAACGAACAAAGGAGTATCGAGCTGAGAGTTTCATTAGCGCTCCCGCCTTCCTTATTCGGTGGCTAACGATTTTTGTTAAATGCCGTCATGGAGACTAAAGGGGAGCTATTGCAAACGAGACGGGATATTTATGCTTCGACATAAAGAAATGTTAGAGAAGCAGTTGAAGTGTGACGACGAAGGAAGAAATGATAGGGTAAAGAAGTACCAAAGTGATTCCTCATATTAATACAGTGGGCCCTCCTTATCCGCGGATTTGACTCAACGCGGTTTGTCTCAAGAAAACAATGACATTATTTTCAGCAGAGATTGGCGAACCGCTGCTGAAAACAGCGGTGGCACAGTACCCTTTTTGTATATGTAAAGCTATAATTCCATCATGTGACTTGAGAAAATGCTCTTTTCTGTTCCTATGGCTTCTCAAGCTGCGCGGAATGTTAATAGCTATTGTTAGCATCAGCATAGGTTCTGTCACTCACCGTTAGGCCGTAGTACCTGCAAAGTCCTTTACCTGACCAACATTAATAAAGTAAAACATATTTTTACTAATGCGAAAGCATTGCACAGACAACGACTGTTGTTAAAGATGAACCGGAATCAGTGGTGTCAGCTGAGGTTCAGCGCTTTTACCTTTCGCTTACGGCTGAAAAAATGTATTCTGAAAGTAATTCACATTCCAGTATATTTTAGGATAGTTGTATTTAATTTTCTTTAATATACCGCTCATTTGACTATTTATTTAGCACTAATTTGATATTAGTAACTATAAGCAATTTCATGCCTATTTGTAGTGTACAGGAGGAAGCATGCAGGTTGTTTACAAATGATTCTATATTTTGCGCAGGCGACTTGATTATACGCGGAAATTCCCGGAACCAATAACCGCGGATACGGAGGGCCTACTGTATTAATAGTATGGGTGTATTTCAGTAAATGTTGGACTGGCAAGAGGGCTTTGTTCATGATGCGGTCATGTGATCTGCCCTATTAAATTTTTTCCAATGTCAATCAATGCTTTGAAAGCAGCTTTTACTTGGCAGTAGTTCCAATTAAGTTGAACATGTACCTTTTCTTGCGGTGGGTAAAAATTCCCGAAGGTTGAAATCCCTGACCTGTCAAAATTCTGAATGCGTTGAAACCCTGAAAGGTCGAATCCCGAATGGGACGAAATCGCGGATAGATCGAAAGCGCATTGTAAGGGGGCGTCTTGTGGCAGCTCTGCATTTATAGCTGCTAAATAAGGCATGCATTTAAACCATAAAGATGTTTTCGCAGGCACCACAGCCCTGTTTTCTGGACCGTTATAGAGCAGCTTCGAAAAACTGTTGGTTGATTTCATTTCTTCTCTTCCTCTGAGTTCTCCTGATGCTTTCAGTAACTGTGCAATGACTTTCTTGGAAGAATCGCATCATCATTCACTTACCACCGCACGCGCAGTGTGCTGTTTTTTCATTGTTCTCTTCTAGTTCTGCTGATGTGCACTCTTTTCTTTGCTTTGCTATGATTACTGAGCAGATTGCTCTACTCCAGTGTTTCTCGCCGCCCCCTGCCTGCTCTTACTACTTCAGCGGGGGTGAGAGATTCTCTGCTAACTGTGGAGTGACAGTGGTCCACTCTGTTGCTGCTAGAATGGCCCATCTAGCGATCCGATCAAAGTGACAGAGTGTACTCGAAGACTCTGATTTTTCCTCTTTTTACCCTCCAGTTCTAGAAACCTTTTGAGAACCATTCGCCGCAGAGTTTGCAGTAGTGAATTGCGCTCGTAGTCGGATTTGCATCTCCCCTTAGTGAGATACGATGCTGTTTTATTTCTATTCTATGTCACTGACACAAAAGATTAGGAAGAATCATTGCCCCCATGTATGCAACCTAATTTTTCAATGTCCCGTTCGATTCCCGTCGTTCAAAGACTTCAGTAGCCTAAGTCGACGGCTTGCAAGCGGTTGCGCTTCTTCGTGAGAAGGACGGTAACGACGCTGAAACAACGCTCCACTAAGGTTGGCAAATAAAGCCGAACGTCAAATACTCACTGCTATACTGTCTCTTCTTTCGCTTTGAGTTAGGCATCACTGAACCTATACGAGCTGTCACTCAGTTGACTGTGGAAAGTGGCATGCGAGACGAAGCACACTCACTCGGAATCAGTAGCACTGCACAGAGAGAAAAGGACCAAACCAGAGAACTGAGACAGACACACAAACCAACGCTCGACGAATACTAGCATTAGTGAAAACGATGGCTATTTATGCATCAGAAATCAACGGGGTTTCTTTTTGCTAGCACAAAAGATGCAGCTGCAACATTTGCAATTCCAGGAATTGACGCTCGCTTGTACACTGGCCTCGCCGCTTGGCGAAAACGACAACGATCAGGTAGCAGCAGAAAGAAAACGCAATTCCAGGAACTGGCGCTCGCGTGTACAGTGACCTCGCGGCTTGGAATGCGAAAACGACAACGATTAATAGCAGCAAAAAGAAAATGGAATTCCTGCTCTACCGTGGTGCCGCTGCAGACGTCCAGAA
>KN538408.1:155691-173233 GCA_000797535.1 Trichuris suis
TGTTTTGTGTTTTTACCTTTGAATAAGTCTTAACTGTAGCTACCATGTGATCAGGGCGTAATAAGTATAATCAAACAGCATCATATGTAAACTCTAATGCGCTTTATCGTTAGTGCCCTCGACAAGGGGGGAATTCGAGAGCATCTGTGCGACACATTTGGAGAAACTACGACATTAGGGTGGCGATCACCGTAGGGGATAATTAATTGCGCACATTTGCCTAGGAATGTGCCAAATGACACGAAAAGTGGTCAGCCAATAGGAAGAAAAGTTAAAGTGACGACGCAGGAACCTGCACTTTTCGGTGATTTTGCGAAGCTACAGTATGCCTGGTGGGCACGAAATGCGAAAGATCCCCCGAAGGTACTGGTCAGAAGTGCACCATGAGCATTAAATAGGTTGTTTAAAAACTTGAAACTTCGTAACCGGGAACGTACATTTGTTGGAAAAGTGTACGGATTTTAGCATCCTTGAAGGATAGCATTTTGATGGATGAGCAGGCCTACTCGGGCGCTGCTGTCTTCACTTCTTACCAGTACCCTCTGAAGGAGAAGTTGTAGGATGAGCGTTTCCTTATTCTTCTTATTCCTGTTTGCCTTTTTCTCTCTTCTCGCTCTATTTAAAGTCCTGGCTGGCGACACAGAAGAGCTCCTCAATCGCTGGTCCCGGTGGCGACCAGGAGAAATTTTGGCGCTGATGACGGCCCCCGTTGCAGGCCGAAAGCTTCGCAAATTTTCGTTGTTGCGAAATTGAACGGGATGTATATCCGTAATAAAAATTTTGTCGTTCTAGGATTGTTGTATTTAATTATTTTCTTTAATATGCTGCTCATTTGACTATTTATTTAGCACTAATTTGATATTAGTAACTATAAGCAATTTCATGCCTATTTGTAGTGTACAGGAGGAAGCATGCAGGTTGTTTACAAATGATTCTATATTTTGCGCAGGCGACTTGATTATACGCGGAAAGTCCCGGAACCAATAACCGCGGATAAGGAGGGCCTACTGTATCTTCATAACGGTTCGCTGTAGTATACCAGTGAAAAAGGTTTAGTCCCTGTTCGTATGCAACAAAAAGGTATCGGAGCTTTCGGAAACTGACTGTTTCCATCTTCAGTGATTGACGTTAAGGCACAAGCAAGTTGTTAACGCCTGTAATGATCTTATATAAGGCAGAAAACGGTCAAGGGGCCAATGCGCGGCAACCGCTTCGATTGATCAGAGTAGCCCACGATTTCCCGTCCTTGACACCTTTGTTTCTGTTGAATGACTCATTATAGCGGATGTAGAACTCCTCTTTGATTTTTCTTAGGGAAAACCGGCTCTCGCGACATAGGATTTTCAGTCCGAGGTTGCGTGAACATTGAGAGGAGCGTTCGACGACCGCTGAGCCTTTGATCGCGTCAGTCATCATTTTTTCGTACTTCGGTTGCTTCCTCTGTTTTTCGGTCTGCTCAGGTTTCTTCTCTGGTGATCTGCCAAGGCCTCTGCGTTGGGGCATGTCGGCTGGCACTGATCCGCCTTGCGTCTGTGAAACTTCCGTGCTCTCTTGCTTTCCACTGAGTCTTCTTCTCGCGTTGTTGTAACGACTGATCCCATCGAAGTGCTGGTTGAACCTGTGGAGTAAAGAGTTGCGCGTTTCTCCTATGTAGGTGCGTTGCAATCACATTTGATCTCATAAACAACACCAGGTCTCTCGGCATATGGGATCTTGATCTTATCGTTTCTTAGAATAGAGCGTAAGGGCGCTGAACTGTTGAAGTATACGCTGAAATCTAGTGACCTCCCTAAACGTTTGAGCAATTCACCAAGGCCTGTGCAGTAGGGTAGGTTGACTAAACGTCCCTGTTCTTTTGGGTGGGTGGTCCTCAGCATGTCTATCCCACGTCGTATTGCTGATGTCAAGAAAGCTCTAGGATAGCTATTGTCATAAAGCGGCTGTCGGGCTATCCTACTGTATATTTACGAGTAGAGCACCCGGTAAAGAACAAAGTTTGTTTTTAGAGTTCGATTTCAAGTTCATTACTCTGATTAAATCAATGTTCACTACGAGCAAGAATTAGGCATTCTAAATGTATAAAGCTATATCAACTTTGCAAGTAAACCTATCTGTACTGCCTTTCTTATTGTGCAATTCTTAAACTGTTTTCTTTAGCAGTCCTCTATTCTTGAACCAATATTGTTCACTTTCTCTGTTCAGTTTTTTGAGCTTTCAATATATCATAGCACTGAGAGTTTGCGTCATTTCTTTCACTTAACACTGCATAGTGAAAGCATCAACGATAAATCCTATTCCGAAATCTAGTGTCGCGATTCTTCTTCCTTTTGCTAATAATGAAGAATGGCCCTAAGCATTTCAATGCTCTCTACTTGTAGCACACTCATATCCTGATCAGGCGCAGCAGACGAACAAGCCAGACAAAAAGCAGCAAATTGAACAACTAAAGAAAGTGACTAACCATGAAGACAAGGATTCAGAGCTTCAAAAACTACGTAGATCCATCTCTTCTGGTTGTGAAACCATGCTAAAGCTAGTCAAATCTAAGCTCACTACGTCACTGGCAAAAGAGCATCAAAGGGGCAAGGAAACTTGGCAAAGACTCGCTGCAGACTATTTATACTACAATTTGGACGAGGTGATGCGCTGCATTAAATTGCTTTTTGCGGAAGAGCATTTTATTTATGAATAAGCTGTCCAGAAAAGAATTAACGTCTCTGAATATATTTTGATGAATTATGATTATTAAATTGGAATTATGAACATTAAATACCTGCGCATTAGACCTTAAGAGCTTAATTGCTACTACTGATCTAACAAAGTTGCATTCTTGGAAGTTACCTTAGCACCTAGCCTCCCGATATAACAATTACTCACACATTCTCGCGCGCTTATGGTTATACAGGAACCACAACGTTAAAGAGGAAATAATTACAGAGGCGCCCCGAGTTCTGGTGGATTCCACAGTGGCACACATTCACTTCGAATTGTGTATTTCGTTCTCTTCCTCAGGCTAGCGATATGTCATAAACATTGGTATTTTAGCCGGAACGTTAAAATGGTATTTATTGTATTGGTGGGTGGAGCAGGTCAAATACCAGCAACAGGGTGCAGTACGTTTGGCCGCGTACAGTTTGCTCCGTACGGTTAGACGCCTACGATTAGATGCGTACAGTTCGGTGCGTGATCTGTACTAATGGAATCCGGTGTCTAACTTATAACTGTCGTCAATGGACAATCTTCCTCTGGTTCAGGGCAGCGTGCATCATGTTTCGAAGGTTTCCTTTCGGAGGCGTCTTAGTTCTCATGCTGAGCTCTCGTGGGATTGTGTTATCCGTATCGTCCTATCTCATGCTGGTACGTTTCCTCAGGGTTTCCTTTCCGTGCGGTAGGTTTCCACCAGGTACATTTTTGGTCTGCAACCACATATTTTATCAAGTGACTGTCGTCAGTGGACAATCTCCTTTTTGTACATCCCAGGGTGCATTGTGTTTCCCCGGTCATGTTTCCAAGGCCTTCTTTCGGTGGCGGTTTCGTTTTCATGCCATCACGTTTCCTCATTCCCTGCATACGCAGCGATATGTTTCCACGGGGTACCTTTTCATGGTCTGCGGCCATACGTTTCGTCGTGCGCGTGTGAGCGCTTACATAGGCGTGCGATCATTCGCTTTGGTGGGTCCGGGATTCTGCTGGTCAGGTGTTCCGAAGGTGCTCGCGAAGCACAGGACACGTCTGAATCTATGTACGGGCTTCCATTTTCCCTTTTACAAGGAATACGTTTGGACGGAATTATGGAAGTATGATTCCATGAGCTCACGTTTTCGTTAGGATTCGTTTCCAAAGTGCTTTCTTCCCACGGGGTAATTTTCCGTGGGCTTATTTATGTACGCATCCGCGGAGTACATTTCCATATGCTAGTATTCCTGAACATCTTAGGTGCAAGACGTTCTGTGCCTGTCAGTACGCCTGCGCTAGCCGCTGGGGGAGACCCCCGCTGAGCACAACACGAGGTCCTCGGCCCCACACGGCCTGAACTCAGTACAACCCATAGGGCGATCTGACTGAGACCCCCTTGCTGTTAGATAGCCGTGCGCACTTTGCAGGACGTCACGCTGCCTTAGCTCATTGTTCTCATGGGTCACTGTCCCCCTTCGGTCGTTCAATTTAATAGGGTGCATGACTCGCTGTATAAATGGCGGTGGTGGTGGTGGGTTGGCGAATTGGTCGTGTGTTCCGGTTGCATCAGTGTCGCTGTTTTGTACACTCTACACTAGTGTTTCTCACCGCCCGCTTTTCAGAGCTGCGGGCTCGCCACCCCGCTGCCTGCTCTTACTATTGCAGCGGGAGTGAGATATTCTCTGGTAACTGTAGAGCGGCAGTGGTCGTCTCTCTTGCCGCTAGAATGGCCCATCTAATGATCCGATCAAAGTGACAGGGTGTACTCGAAGCCTGCCAGTTCTCCTCTTTTTATCCTCCAGACTTAGAAAACCTTTTCAGAATCGTTCGCCGCCGATTTTGCGATAGTCAATTGCGTTCGTAGTCAGATTTGTATTTTCCCTTAATGAGATACGATGCTGTTTTATTACTTTTCTATGTCACTGACACACAAGGTTAGGAGGAATCATGGCGCCCATCATTAAGTCCCCGTGGAACATTTCCAGGTGTTCGCAGTACACCTGGATATCCTGATCACAAGAGTCAGGGCACCGCTTCAGTTCAGCTAGCTTCAGGAATTGACACGGTTCCCCACGCGAGATGTTCCGTTTATACAACGCGAGCTTAGATGCAAATGGGGATATGACCGATTTCGTCTTCATTAAATTCAGGTGATCAACCCGCAACTGTAAGTTCATTGCGTTGAACTTTTCGCACAAATCAGCCAAATATGCAGTATCAGCTTGTCGAAGTTCCAATATGTCGCGCAGTGCGACGTCTTCATCTCCAGAAATTGAAGCAACTGATTCAAAGAGTTCGTAAAATCTAATTAAGCGAGCACCTCGGGATAACAACCTGAACTTCGGTATGCAGAAGAAGTCGGTTCTATTCTTCGTCCTTTTCTTCACACAGCTGCCGAAACAACCTGTCTTTTAGACAACCGCTTCGTATTCTATTAACAGCAGTGATGACATACTGCAAAGACTCGTTCAAACGAGAACTCATATGCTTCACTGCTAACTGCTGCCGATGAATGCACCTTCATAAAACATAACTTCAGGCACCATTTGCTTCAGGTACGAAACGAAATCACGATAACAGCCCACTATGGACGGCGCTCCATAAGTAGCAACGGCAATTATGTTCTTAAGAGGAATGGCCTTTTGTTTGAAGAAGTGATCGACAACTCGGAAAATAGATTCACCCTTAGCGTCAGTGCTAAGCTCTCTTGAAAATAAGAACTCTTCTGTCAACTGCTCGTCCTTGATAAAACGCACGTATGCTAACAATAACGCTTCATTTCCCGGTAGTGTTGATTCGTCCAACTGTAATGAAAACTCTGTCCTTCTCAGCAAGTCGCATAATGCTTCCTCCACATCCATGGCCATCTCCCCAACTCGCCTCTACACAGTCTTTGCTTAGGGAAATTTTACTGGCAATGTATGTCTGATTCAGAATTATGAAACACCGTTCGCAATACCTCACTGACCACTGGAACCAACAACTGCTCCCTGATTGTGCAGTTTGCCACACCTTGCAATCATCAGCGAAATTCTGTAAGATGCAAGCAAACTGTCATGCTCCACGCGTGCTAAAGAAGATATTACACTGCACATAGTCCGCCTATTTACGATTTTATCACGTAATTTGCGGAAGTAGGCCACATTTTCACGGCTTCTTTCAGCATGCACCTTAGTCAGGTGTTCCTTCAACCCGCTCGGCTTCACCGGAAAGAACACGCTCGCAAAGTACGCAAATGGGGAGGCCTCGGTTGGTCGGACAGCAAATGACGCTGAACGTCAAATACTCACTGCTATACTGTCTCTTCTTTCGCTTTGAGTCAGACATTAGTGAACATAACATATACGAGATGTCACTCAGTTGATTGTCGAAGGTTACATGCGAGACGAAGCATACTTACTACGAATCTGTAGCACTGCACAGAGAGAAAAGGACCAAACTTCAGAGAACTGAGACAGACACACAAACCAACGCTCGACGAATACTAGCATTAGTGAAAACGATGGCTATTTATGCATCAGAAATCAATGGGGGTTTCTTCTTGCTAGCACAGAAGAGGCTACTGCAACATTTGCAATTCCAGGAAATGACGCTCGGTTGTACAGTGACCTCGCGGCTTGGAATGCGGAAACGACAAGGATCAATAGCAGCAAAAAGAAAACGCAATTCCTGCTCTACAGAGAGCCGCAGACGTCCAGAAGCTTCAGACCTCCTTTATCTTCCTAATCATAAGCCGGCTTTCTCTACAGAGCGCCTTTGCGCGTAATTGGCCTGTACAATGTGCTGCACATGGATCAGACATGGATGCGACAATGATAAAAACCTTCAGTGCAAGGAAAAATGTTAGAATTTGCTTGTCGCGTGGAACAAAGAATACGCAATAAAACTGCTAGTCATCACAAGAACGTGAGAAACGTTATGGCATGGTAGGAAAGCAGCCAGAAGCATTTGTAGTTTAAATTTCGTTCGTGCAGAATTACTGTGAACGAGCGCTATGAACTTCCAGGAGCTGTGTGCAATGATCAAGGACAGAAAAGCCGCGGTACGTTTCCTCCAAAAAAAGGCGTTCTGCATGCTGAGAGGAAATGCGCGTCAGTGGAACAAAGCTACATTGTTACCGGAAGGCTAGGGAACACATAATGGTGCTGCGTACATGCATTCCTGCTACTGACAGAAAGTTTCGATTGCTCAGAAACTGCGCTGCAAAGTGCAGTCCAAGGAAGAACGTTAGAATCTGCTCATCTCGTCGAACAAAGAATACGCAATAAAACTGCTAGTCATCACAAAAACGTGAGAAAAGTTATGGCATGGTATGAAAGCAACCAGAAGCATTTCTCAGGTTGTATTTCATTCTTCGTTCGTGCAGACTTACAGTGAACGAGCCCTATGAACTTCCAGGAGCTGTGTGCAGTGATCACGGACGGAAAAGCCGCGGTACCTTTCCTTCAAAAAAAGGTGTTCTGCATGCCCATTCAAGAGACCAAACCCACAGACCTGAAAGTGCCAGCTCCCAGGATTCGTTTCGTGTAACACATAAAAAGTTCGCTCATACGAAATGACTACCCCAAGAGACATTGTAGACAGTTGTGTGAGACGCAGGTTGGAGCTCCTCAGATCAGGCACCCCTCACGGACAGCCAGCACAAGACATCAGGATCACCATACCATACTACACTGGCATTGGTGAAGCTGTCAAGCGTCTTTCCTCGACAATAGGGTTCCAAGCTTGTTTCTCAAGCTCCACTAGCTTGGCTGCTATGTTACGATCCGACAAAGTGAAAATACCGACAGTGGAACAACCAGGTGCAGTTTACAATGTCAACTGCGCCTGCGAAGCATCCTAGGTGAAGTGGTGAGAAGTGGTGTCTGTACGTCAACATGAAACAAAGGAAGGAGTGGCTGAGTCCTGGTAAGGATCCAACCCCGCGAGCGAAGCCCAAATTGCAGGAACGAAAGACTATGCTGTCCGTCTGGTGGGATTGTGTGGGTGTTATACATTTCCAATTGCTTCTAAAGAACCAGACTATCACCGCCACAATTTATGTGGAACAGTCACGGCGCTTGGCGAGCGCAATTCAGCAGAAAAGGCAAAAGAGGCAACATGCCATCATGCTGCAGCACGGCAATGCCCGACCGCACACAGCAATATAATCACAAAAACAGCCATCCAAGAACTCGGATGGGATGTGCTTCCTCATCCGGGTTATTCGCCTGACCTCCCTCCATCCGATTACCACCTTTTCCGTTCGCTCGCTGTCAATTTGCGCGGTGTTCCATTCAATAATGACGAAGGCTTCCAAAAATGGCTCTCCGACTTTTTCTCCTCCAAACCCCCACATTTCTACCGAAAAGGGATAGAACAGCTGGCCAGTCGTTGGGAAGAAGTCGTGAATAGTGAAGGGGAATACATTGCTGATTAAACAGTTTGTATTTTCGATGGAAAAAATTAAATTAAAGCAGTCGAAAAAAGCGGAACGAACTTATGAAACAACCCAATAACAAAAACAACAACTATTACTAAATTAATATGTACATACACGAAAATTACGCTGTACACAGGACCTCAAGAGCGCTTCCTATTACCCGCGGTGCAACGTGTCCACCGCGGTCCTGACGTAATGCAACATATTGCGGGTGGGAGCTAAATCTACATAAGAAATTCAAATACACACATAGCAGGTAGGTAACCTTACAGAATGTTCTCAGTAACTTTAAGATTTAAGTCCTATAGAAATGTGGGAGCAATCGGTCGAATGATGTTTCAAAACGTTTCCTACAGACAACGGCTATCGTCATATAAGGCTCTCTTGACTTCGCAACTGTCACAGAGGTCACGTGTGAAATTTTCCGCTTCTGATGACATATCAGCGTTCAGAAAAGCTATGTAGCAGGTTTTGGGGCATTCCGCATAAGGGACTATCTATCGATTTAAGGCGAAAAATGTCTGGCACATTTCACAGACATTAAACAATGTCATGATGGCAAAAGAAAAACCAAAACTATGCAAGTTTCCAGCATGCCATGCGCCTAATCAAGTCCTTCACCTGCTGGCGCATTTGTTCGCTCCTGGAATCGCTCCTATCATAAATGAGCTTAGACAGGCAGGAGACTTGCTTCAGAAGCGAATAAAGGATAAACAAAAGCTGAATGAACAGCAATATTCACAGACGTGCACAAATGAGCAACAGGGAGGTCGGCAAGCTTTAATAAAGCTGAAAAACAATACATAAATTGAAGCAACATGTCACAGAAACTTCTGTGTCCGAAGGCGGGTCAACGTAGGGAATGCTTCAAATCGTGTTGATAACGGTAAACTGTCTTGACGCAGAGACAACGACCGCAGAAACTTTTGAAACCGTTACAATAGGGTTAAGCGGAAAACGAATGGGACTGACGACATCGGTAAAAGTTCCTACTCATTGCGCTGCAAATAAGATTTTCACACATTTTGCAGCATAAATTGATTGTGCGGTGGACATGAACCCAGAGAACAATTAAATACATGTTACTTGCCTATTAGTATGCCGCCAAAGAACGTGGGTCAAAAAGCACTGGCAGAAGATTTAGGTAGGCTGCAAAAGGTGGGAAGTCAATCTGTCAGAATGAGATGACGTTAGGCAGACACCGTGCCAGGAAAAGACCTTTCCTACTCGCTGCACATATTTATACATGGTCAACCTCCAAGCGACATACGGGGCACTTCTTATTAATAACTAGCCATCGGTCGATGCATCGAACATGGAAGAAATGATTGCACCTTAGAGTGCGAATAGGGTCGTTACGTTCAAATTCGAGAAGGCATATGGAACACTTATCCTCTTCTCCGTCAGGCAAAGGACCCGATGGTACAAATCGACTGCAAACCGTGTTGCGCTCAATTACAGCCATTGTCGCGCCCTCTGGTGTTTCCAATATCTGAGCCATATGACGTAACAATTGAGCTTCCATTGGCCAACTTTGTCTGTCTAGCAAGACGAATGGTCCAAAAAAGGGAGACGTCTGCGTGTATAAAGACCGACTTTCCGTATTGCCATTTAAGCTACGTCCGCGGGACTCCTGAATCAGTTCATCGTCCGACCTGTTCTGCGAAGCGTCCGGATCGATAAGCGAAGCAGTGGGAAAAAGATGCTCCGCGAATGCTGGAATTTGATAGTTTATCGGCGTTGTTTCATGTCTCCTCGAAGAATGAAATCTTGCAGCAAGTTCACCAGTGCTGTTACTAGTAGAATCTCTATCGCCGCTACAGCCAGTAACATTACGAGAAGTCTCAGGGTTGCGGGCCACTGGCTGTGACAAATGTTGCCCCTCTCTACGGTCAAATGAAATAGGGGGAATTGGGTAACCTGAAGGCGCATCCATCTGTTCCCTGTAGTTGAACCACTGACTTTCGACCCTACGTCGTCGCTCCAGGTGACCTTGTTGGCCTTCCAGCTGGCGCTGTTGCCAGAGAGGAACCGGTGAATGTATTAACGCACTGACATACGTCTCGTAGGGGACCAGCGGATCATCGTCGTCGCTGCTATCCGAAAGGAAAACAAAACCTTCAAGAAAGGAGTTGCCAGACTGTTCACTACTTCCACTGCTGCCATCGGTCATACGGTTTGACTGGACAACTGTAGCGCCACCCGTTTGGTCAATCACACCTGATACTCGGCTCGACTGCTCTACTGCATCAACACGCGAATGAGGAGACAGCAAGGGTATGATGGGCTGCGACGTTGTTATTGCACGCGCACTACTTGAATGCTCGTTACTGCTCGGAGGCGTAGCACTTGATAATCTGCTCTGAGGTTGGAAAGCATGACGGGCATCCCGCGAAAAGAACGATGGATATGTCAATGACGGCACCATCTGCACTGGTCTAAGTGAAGTTCCATTAAAAGGGAAACTTACTCCCAGACCATGTAAGGAATCATTTGGCGCCCCGACGTAGCCAGCGTTGCTCATTGGATAAGTCACAGTCGGTTCACCATGAAAATGATGATGAAAATGTTGGACGTTCACGTAGCGGGTAATGAGAGGATGATGAGCCGTACAATGATGGAAAGGCCAGTAGTTGCTCACAGCATGAGGTGCAAGGCGGGAGCAGCAAATACAATGCAAGTGAACGCTGTTTTGAACCAACGAATCACGGTGCACGTTACCGTTACCATCAGAAATAGTAGCTAAAGCCGCACGATTTGGCTCCAACGTGGACGACGAAGTAGAAGCGCCAACTAAAGATGCTTCAACTGAAGTTGTGCCTAAGTTGCCGGATTGAACTGAACCGTTCCCCGTTTGCTGTGTCGTCGAACTTCTCGTATTTTCAGCACAAGAACATCCTAACAACTGGACTCCATTAGTCATGCGCTGTTCGGACGGATCCTCGTCGTTATCAGAATGAGTGAGGTCAATCAAATCCGCGGTTTCATGAATGCTTGCTTGAACTGGACACTGTGAACTCGCCAGAACTTCATTCGTTGCACCGTCGACTGCAATTAAGTTGGAGGAAGCACCATCTGGGCATTTTCGTTGTTCAATCGGAGAATCGCTGGTATCTCGACTGGCTTCATCGAGGAGACGTTTCTTCTTTGTCAGATGCATAGTACTTTCGGGACTTGATTGAGACAAAGCTTAACAACGATTAAAGTACGAATAGAGCAACGCCTGACCGAGACTATGACATATCAGCGTGACAGCAATGTTCATTTAAAAGCAGCACTTTAACTTTACTTCTCAAAGAAGGCGTCTCACACGCACAACAGGAAGAAAAAAGAAAAAGACAAACAGAAAATGTACGAGTGCAGACTGTTGGGCCGATATATAAATCATAGTGAAAAGAAAGACAGTAATCAGCGCAGTAGATACCCCTGTCAAATAATTCCAGTGCTAACGGCTCACAGTAATCGCAAACATGAAAATCATCAAGATCGACTGAATTGAGTAGCTATTCTACTCACGCAGACAGGACAACGAACGCTTATCCTACTTTAAATATTTACTAAATAAAGAAAGCACAGTGAGCATGCTTACAAACAGAAAACTGCAAAAATTAAATACTACTCATTTTATCTAACTTAACACAACGAAAGCTATGCCTCTCTTTGGTTATACTTGTTATGAACCACAGTAGCAGAAAGCATTATTCGCTGTTTTAAACGCAAGTTTCTACAGGAAAAACTTACTCGACGGCTCAGCGTTGAAAGTTTTGTTCTTCCCTTCCATTGAAGAGGATTCCGGACAAACTTTACCAGCTCAAATGGAAAAACAACAACCTGGTTCGATGCGACTAACGATAGCCAACGAAGGCTATCTAGCGCCACCGACGCGACTACGAAACAGTCAGACGTTGACAATCCATCACACCAGATCGTAGTCAAGAACGTTCCGGCATCGCCTGTTCTGAGGGAACTCAGTCAAAGCAGCCTTCGTCAAATTGAATCCGTCCGTCTTATTATTATTAGCCAAATAGCAAAGCAAAATCCTCAGTTCCTTCGCTGACCAGCACACCACACTGCGACGACGCTAACGAGCGCTACGTACCTTACTACCCATCCGAAGCAGCACAAAGCTAACTTGATGCTCAGGCATGACAGGATAGCATTTCCATTACCGTACTGGCGTCACTGCTATGGTTGGAGTGTAGAACGCAGTTTCTTGCTTTTCAGAAATACTACGACTTGACTAGACTTTATAGCATTGCATTTTGAACATGCGCAATCATTTTTAGTGTCCCCGATGTCATAAGTTCTTTGCAGAAGCTCTGCATTGACAAATAACAAGCGTGCTTTTATTTATGGTGGCGTTGACGTAACCATCGTTGTGTTTGCACATTGCTTTCCTAATCGTGGACGTTGAATCCTAAGAAGAGAACAAATGTGATATTAAGAGTAAAACATCCATTTCTATTCTTTCTACAATTTCAGTGCAGACTTAAATTCGGCAGGTGAAAATTGTTACGAAAGAGTAGTTTAAGGTGCTTGTTGCTGTAGTATTCAGTCATATTTCGTAGCTGAATGTTATCGCTGTTACCTATCACATAGAACGTGCGCATATCAATAATTAACTAGAAGGACTCGACGTTCTGGGAGTTTTGTGTTTTGAGCTACCATTTCTCCCGTGGTGGAAAGCGAGATGGCAAGAGGAAATAGAAGTCACGACGTGGAAAGGGGCCGAGTGCGCCAGTTCCCGTTCCAAAGCCGCACAGTACAGAGGATGTGCATTCCCTTACGGCACTGATCGGTTCCAGTTCGGCCGGCCTTGGTCCTGGACGGACTGGTTCCGTTTCTTCAAGGTTGGTGTGAGCCGGCTTGACGACATCGGGTGCCGATCTCATGATCAATGAGCTCATTTTGTGCATGGGTTCGGAAGCCAACGCAAAATTTTGAAGCATTCTACCTTACTACAACAGGTATTGCTTCGACGCGGTAGTGAAATTGTTTCGCCGCCATTTCATGGACACACATAAAATAGCGTACGAATTGGTTCGTCTGCATTCTGTCGCAGAACGTGATGGCGAACCGATCGATTCGTTCATCTCTGTGGTGTTCACCCAGGCTGAAGAACGCGACCTCCATACCTTGAAGGTATCTCCGAAGAAGCTGTTAATCCAGTGTCAGTTGATCACAGGAACGGCAAACAGGTGGTTGGCCGCAAAGCTCCAGACGGATCCAACCCTGACCGTAAACCAAGTGGTACATCGCTTGCGAGTGGGCGCATCCGCCGCCAGTCAGGAGGCAGTAATCGCCCGGATTATCACCAGTAACGGTACCACTTCACCGGCAGTGCAGGGTAGTCAAGTGGAGACGGTGCTACGTCAAAGAACAGCCGGAACCACGCAGAAAATCCCAAAGAAGTGACAAATGAGTCAATCAGATGCAATGTGCAGGAAGCGCGGTGTCCACACCCATCCAAAAGGCCAAAAGTGCCCTGTCACAAGCAAGTTTCGCAGCTGGTGCAAAAGGATGGGACACTTTGCCAGGATGTGCCGATTAAAGTAGTACACCCGGTCTTTGGCAGTAACCGTCCAGAACCAGCCCGCTTCTGACCAAACGTGTTTTCTTGGAAAGTTAAATGACTTAGAGCAGTGCTTCTCAAGCTCAGAGTAGCCATTTCCCATTTCGGATCTCTGAGCTCAGCATCGTCTCCACAATTTTATTGGGCCATGTTCCGTCAGCCGATTGGCCGACGCTATCCCTGATTACTGGAAAAATTAGCGGGAGGTCGCCGACGCTCTTTCCGACCGAACTTCGATGGCGTCTCCTTCCCGGTAGCATGCGTACCAGTGCCCTTCAGTCCGATATCGCCCCGAAGTGTTTGTCCGTCCGAAATTACCTTCAGGGAGGGGTCGGTATCAGTCCCCTGAGAATCACTGACATAAAGTCATCTGCCGTACATACATCACACAGGACACCATCATGGAGAGCTGAGCTTATTGTGAACAGCACCCCCATCGGTTTCAAAATTGATTCTCGCATCGGTGTAACGTGCATCCCGGAAGGACGGCCTAGGACTGTCTCCAGCCTGCAAAGGATCTTAAAATTTTGGCCCTTCTGGTGGTGTTACGCTTTATAGGCTTTTCCCTACTGTCTTAAAGCATGGCGACTGCAAACGAACTGTTACGTTGTTTGTGGACTAGCTGAAGCTCTGTGGAGCCGTGACGCGTCAAAGCAACTCCGCTTCATCCAACGACTAAATGAGATTTTGACATTGGGTGATCAACCTGCTATGTGTGGCTGCTCAGAGATAAATGTGAACACAAGCACGGACCGACAAACTCTGGCCCGCGTTTGTAGAAAAGACCCATATTTTCAGAAGATAAGGAACGAATTCTCTGTACTGTTTGACATTCACGACTTCCTACAAGCTAAGTATAACATAACAGCTCAAAGCGCACGCGAAGCCCTGTGTGCTGACTGTTCCTGATCTGATGCTTCTCCATTATCGAGAGATGCTGCATAACCAGTTGAGGCAGATGGTCTCAGACAGCGTGATCCATCCAGTTAGAGAGCTCACTGATTGGTGGAGTGGCATTGCGGTGGTACGGGAGAAAGACGGGACTTCTGTCAGGGAATGCGTCAACTTGGCAGAAATCAATAAAAACGCCCGCCGAAGATTGCTGACTTTCTCTAGTACGTAAAAATGGCTTGCCCTCCTTGCGGGAACAGTAGTATTCAGCAACTTGGATTCCAGTATGGCTTTCTAACAGTACGCCTGTGAGAAGAGTCTTCTCTGCTAACAACATTTATTGCTAGGAAGGGTGCAGTATGTGCCGTTTTCAGTGTTCTTCTTTCAGAGCCAGGAAAAGCTTTTAACAAAAGGCAATTTGCTGCACGAAAAACGAGGCAGCTTCGATATGAAGAAAACAAGCGGCTGTACAACACCAATATACGGAAACTGTTCGAAGTGACCCTGAATGGAGCCCCGGTGTCACAGCACGAGCGGACCTCTCCCGTTAGGCTCCCACCGGTCATACTGTAACTGTGTAAGACCGCAGAGAAATGCAGGTTTCCGTTCCGTGGCGTCTCTAGCTAGTTCCTTAGTATGACCCGTGGGCGCTTAACCAGAAAGGTCCAGGAAACTACTTATGTATTCAAGTAAAACAGAATGAAATGAAATAAAAATTAGTTAAACATGATAGAGTATGGTACGAACGAACACAAATAGCGAGTACGGACTTTTCACTGCCGCCAGGTCGCCTCCGCTGTCTCGCCGCGACGAACGCTCTCGTTTGCTGTCGGTTAGACAACGTTACCTCGCTGACTGGACCATGATTATCCTGTCATTTCTGAGGCGGTTATCCTTTTCGTCCCGTCGTTGTTCTCTTGGGTTAAACAATCTCCTGCGTTGGGAACACCCTGTGTGCTCATCCAACGTAGTAAATCAGAACGATGTACACGCCTTTACTCGTTTCGCAAAACTCAGGACGCAACACGCTAGTCGACCTCCACCACCACGACTACTGTAGAAGTAAAAACGATCATCAGGCCACGGCGGGAAGACATGCAACTGGGCCCGGAACTGGTTCGCAACATACTGTTTTCCTATTCTACGGTCTGTTGTCCTCTTGACGCCGCCCTATCTTCTGTAGCGCACCTGACGCTACGATATAGAATGTAGGTAAGTGGGCGACGTGTCAGAGAGAAGAATGGAAACACAAACACGCAAAGAAGTCATTGCATAGTGAAGATGACACGTCGACTTGCTGCAATGTCCAGAGGGAAGTAGCACGCCGTGGTGCTGTGTTTACGTCTTTACTGTTATCGTGTAAATCTGCTGTTCGTTATCATCAAGTTGTAGTAACCTTCTTCAGCCAAGTGGCATGAACAAGGGGATGTCGTGGACGGAAGGGTGCCATAGCCAACGCTGAAGGGTCAGCTACAATTGTCGATCACGGCAGGATCTGCGACTCGGTTGATCCTTTAAGTACGGTCTTGTAGGGCACACGGCCCTTCCCGTTTCGTCTGAACGGATATTGAGCCGTCGAATAATAAAGCCAAGTCCGGTCTGTACATTCTTTACTTTACGAAAACTACAATTCAATGGACTGTACTCTTCTAATTCCCATCCAAACAGCCCTTCCGCCAGAGGAACCAAGAATATCGTACCCCCTTTTCTGATAGTGATCTCGACGTTTCTTTCCCGTGAATTCCTTGCAAAGAACCTGCGACGTCTTTACTTTAAGACCAAGCTTCTTGGCGAGATCTTCATCCACGAATGTCCTGCTGCATCCACTATCGATCAGTGCAGTCGTCAAGACGGTCTTCTTCGGGCCCCGAACGAAAGCCCTTAGCAGCTCCAAATGATCAGCCGTATCATTGTAGACGTAGCCCTTCTCCTCCTGATGTCTATTACTGATTCTGGCTTTCCCTCTCGGCTGCGGATGAAGAAGTTCACGATGGCGATATTTGCAGCTAGGATCTGTTTGGAACCGTTGTTTTTCAAGAGGAATGGAACAACTTCCATTCAGTTTGTGCTTGCTTAACCAGGGGCAATGAACACCGAATCTCTTGGCTTCCGCCAAGCGCATGCCAACCAACAATGAAACTAACCAATTACAATTAGTAAGCGAGTGCTTTCCACTGCACTTGGGACACTTGACCCCTCCCGTACAGCCTCTTGATGACGAATCAGTTGACGGTTCGCGCTCTCTGTTCTTCAGTTCATCATGTTTCTCTTTGCTACTCTCCACGCTGACTAATGCGCTTTCCTTGGACTTTGCCGTTGATAAAACCCGACGCATTGGCGCGACGTCCAGCTTGAAGAGATGAGCCTTCTGTAAAATGTCAGCCTCCGCCTCCAGGAATTCTAGGAGATGTATCGGAGTTTCTCCTTTTCCCTTCTGGCACCAACGCTTGATCAAGGTCCAATCCAGTTTCCTTTCTAACTGGCGTATGAATTGCGGGTTGTTCTCAACGTTATACCCATGCGGCTTCATCGTTGCGAGACAACTTACGGCAATAACAAAATTCCCGAGAGATGGGGTAGTCGTCCTCCTTGGGTGGCTTCAACTTGTCCAGCCGCGTCTCTTGAACTCTGATGACAATATCTGCTCTGCCATATTCTCTTTTCAATGCATCGACAAGCGCTTCCACTGGATTAGGTTGATCCATCCCAATGTACTTGACGATCTCTAGGGCTTCACACCTAAGAGGCTTTTTGATGGCGTTAAGCTTCACGATCGGCCGGCAGAAGGAGCAGAATCGGATGGGTGCAATCGCCTCTTCCCACGCCGGGTACTCCGCAGGTTCCCCACTGAAAGTAGGAACCTTAACTTCTCATGTACACGGAGTCTCCGGCGGTAAATCGCCTCATTTCCTCCGCGCTGGCTGCGCATCGTTCTTGATGGTCCTGGCGAGAGTGCCTGGCATGCATTGAGTCAGGGTGTA
>KN538408.1:185698-202529 GCA_000797535.1 Trichuris suis
AAGTGGGTCTTGTATGACAATCGGCGGCGATCATGGCAGTGGTTGGACTCAGATGAGCCACCGAGAAAGTTTCCCAAGCCGCTCCTCTGCACCTGCGAAAGACAATGCTCATTATTTTTTGGTCCCACTTCGGCATTATTCATTTCAAATTTCTGAAAGCTGGACAGTCGATCACGACGGACAATTATTGCCATCTACTCGAAGCAGCCATGGAGCAACTGTTGGAAAAAAGGCCGGCATTGGCGAACAGACGCCGGGTCATCCTCTTACAGGATAACGCGAGACCACACGCCGCGAGAAAAACGGTACAACAAATTAGCGAACTGGGGATGGAACCTCTGCCTCACCCATCATATTCACCGGACCTGTCGCCAACAGATTATCACCTTTTTAAGCACCTGGAGCTTCACCTGTGCGGTAAAACCTTCGGAAATCAGACTGATCTTGAAAATGACATCCTCCAGTTTTTTGAATCTAAAAAACCCGCTTTTTACGCTGCAGGCATAAATGCACTTGTTTCACGTTGGAAACGCTGCACTGATGCCTGTGGTTCTTATTTCTAGTAAAAAGCTTCATCCTAGCTCGAGTTACGGCGTTTTGAATATTTTGATCAAAGTGTCCTAAGACTTTCTGGCAGACCTAATATCTTATTCAATCGACCGCAGTTCATTTTCACGTCCACTTCACATTCATTAAAATTAATGTATTTCCTCCCCACCAACTTCCTACGCTTAATTAAGTTTAATTAGCTACTGCGCTTCTCCTTATTTTTGTCTCCTTTACTTGTTCATACTTCTACTTGTTCACATTTTTATTCCACTCTATTAAATGAATACAATGGGTAATCATAATCACTTTTCACAGCGAAAATTACTGACGGTAGGAAAGCACTTCATTCTGCCCACTACGTGGATTTCTCACAACCTCACCAGTCCCGTTCCTTCGAGACAGCAGCCTATCACGGAATAATAAACAGTAACATGGCGGTATGTGACCCAAAATGCCTCCATTCTAAAACGCAACAATTGGAAAACCCTTCGCAATAACGAGCATCCAAAGAAATTGGTTTCGGTTGCCATGAAACGTAGAATTGATGGACAAAATACTATCCGACCAAAGTGCCCCTCCCAGACATCAGTTGCCTATCGTACTAAGTTTATTTAGGAGAGAATATCAAGCACTTGCAAAAACTTTAGACTAGTCTTTTTCAAAGCTTTTCCTAACTTAAGACCGCTTCTTTGGAACGATATAATCACAGTCCTGACCCATACGACGCCTACGGCGGTTTGAGGTGAACTGCAATTGTTCCGTCCCATACGTTGGTGTGACAGACAACTCTCTAACCCACACACTCGAATCGCACATGTCATCTTTGTAGCTATTCGAGAATGCGAAGAATAATTTGGAAAGCAGGTATACAACTCGTCCTCGAAGCTCACAAGCTCTTGACTCCGGTATGATCATGCATAGGCAGCCGAATATAGAATGGATTGCGAAACAATTCCTTGCCAGGAAAACAACTTTCTTCTATGGAAGACAAAGAAGGTATTTTATGTCTGTCATAATCGAAACCGCAAGCAAGATAAAAACAGATTGAGGTCAATAGTATTTGAATCAACATGATTAACAAAACAAGACGATTCCTCTCCTTAACAGAGCAAGTAAATGGACTATTGGACGAGAAAAGTACACGCAGAATGCCAGAATTAAATACGTGTCAATCACAGTGACCTATTAATACCTTAAAGGGATAATTGGCTGCTCTAGATATCAAGTTCACCATTGAAATTTAACCTATTACTCACTTATACGTATCCCAAATTACGCTAACGACGGAACAGACATTGTACTGAAAGTTGCAGTGATCATGTTGAGGCTAAGAGGAAACTGCTGCTCTTTACCCTTTTGACCATGCTATCCTATTTTCACTTATGCTGAAAGGAATTTTCAAAAACGAGTCCTTAAACCATTTCTACAAGGAAAATACAGTCATTGCCCAAACTTCACTTAATTAACTAACTCTACTAACCCTCCGAGCCTCCTCCACAGCAGAAAGCCCGAAAAGGATCGGACAATTAGACGAATGGGACAACCATATTAACATTTACAACTTATAATACCGCTGTTGAAAATGCAACTTCTCTTAACGGATGCAACCCATTGTTCAACGGCTAGCATCGGTACTCCTCATGGAAAGCAACGCTACGCGAAAATAAGATGAAGTACGTACCTCCCATGGCATGTCCTATCGCAATTTCTTCAGGAGCAGTACCTGAAAGAAACCACAGGAGCTTTTTGAAATAAAGTGAAGATTAGCAACCCCCAACTCACTTTGTCCTTCACGTGCCATTAAAGTCTGACGCAGTTTCTTGCGCTTCTTACGCGATAGTTCCTCTAACTGCACATCTATAAGACAAAGGCTTCGCTAAATTCGTAAGTTTTTCCCAGCAATTGCAGGCTTTTTTTATCGTGCACTTCTCCAATTCCCAATGGCTAAGCTTAGATAGATAAAAGCCCTCTGCTCCCTTGAGAATTCCTGGCTTAATGAATGACAGGCACGCTTATTAAGTAACATGAAATACAGCTCGCCCCGTATCTGCGGTTGAGAACTGGACGAAAATATAAACGAAAATTTCTGCATACAAACAAGTCACATGATTTGAATTAATGGGATGAAATTACGCACTATCCTGCTCCCTTCTTTGTTCAACTTATTTATGGCGTTCACACCACATACCCGTTAACCACTAAATAACTGCTGCGGTTATCAGATCGATTGTCCTTGTACCACTGATTTTGTATTCAATTAGCCACCGTTTTTCTCGATAATGACCACAACAACTACTTTTTCCACATGGAATGCACTTTTTACTGCTTAAAGTCATGTCCGCACCTTTAAACTGCCCCTGAAGATTCTTCCATGGCATTTCGTATTTTCGCTGATGGCTGGACAATGTGAGCCCCGAAACTCTATCAAAATTTCATAAAAACTAAACAGGCTCTGCCCGCCAGTTGTATGTACAACCACCTCAAAGAGGGACTGAAGATGATAACAATCCAGATACGCCAAAAAGAACCATTTTGCCTAACAGTTACTACCGTTGAGAGTGACCGCTAAAAGTAATCAAAAAATGAAAGCTCAAGTAACTGTTTATCAATGAAAACGAGATCGATGATCGTGTTTGTCTAACGTTTAAGAATTTCCATAATTTACACATGCTGCCCTTGACGTACAGGTGTGTGCGAAGAGTGCACATCACTGGTGTCTGCGTCATTCACTTCAGTTTGAGTTATAACGTGGACATTATATCACCACCTTGAGGAGTTCCTAATCCTATAACTTTTGTTACAGAATGATACTACAACTTCCGTTTTATTATGTGAACACGGGGTGTTCTAATACTGTTATCAGTTATTATTCTTTACCTCATACTTTGCCTTATTTGTAAAATTAGACTTTCTTATAGGCGCACAGGAGCAGGTAAAGGCCTTGTATATGTTTGGGTTCGTTACTATCCGCGGAAATTCCCGGGAACCAAAAACCACAGATACGGAGGGCGACGTGCACAATGATTAACACACATCGTAGAAAACAACTCAAAAACAAAGAAACAATTTGAAAGAGAACTGAATTAAGGTTGTGACAAGTGCTTTAGGAAACGCAGTTTTGAGTGACTTACTTTCTGACATTCTTTTCCGACCATCTGTAGAAACATTCTTTTCATTGCCTGTTTCGTCAGATTCCGTCGCTGTAACAGAAATAAGAAATCAATCGCAAGCTTTTGAGCAAAGCAATGCGAACTACGACGCAAGATTATTTTTCAGATTCCTTTATATTATACGTCCATCAAAGATAAAAGCAATGCGTACGTTCCGATACGAGTATGTAAACTAAACTGGACTATACTGCGAGATCTTGATCGCAAGACAGCACTAGTGCAGTTATACTGTGCAGGCAAGAATTTCTTCTCAGCAACTCGTTGGCCCTTTCTTTTTCGATTTAACTGTTACCTGACAGTTCTATTAATGCTAGCGCTTTCCGCAGGAAGAATTGGTACGCCTGGTGAAAGAAGCAATCGCATCTTTATTCACAATGGGTGATCTGCACGTTATTCGACTTCTGAGTGGACGAGAATTCCCCTAACTCTTGGACTGGCAAAAGACGAGTCATCGAATGGGCGCACAGAAGTCTTGACCTCGCCTCTCCAGACTTCTTTTTATAGGATTTTGACAAGGACATTGCATATGGTAAGAAACCTCGCACTGTGGGCGACCTAAAGGAAATGATAAAACTTGCTTTTTGTAAAGTTAGTCGTGACTTGTGCCAGCGTTTATGTCAGTCTGTGTCTACTCGGTTGCAAAAGTGCATCAATTCAAATGGTGCTTCAAGTGAAGCAAACTTATAAGCCCAATACCTTCCACTGGTGTGACAACCCTCTGCTGCCAGAACGCTGGCCGACGGTTTTCGATTGCAATGGAAATCACTTTGAATATACAGTATTACTGCAGCCTGTTTTAACAACCAATTTAAATCGATAGAAAAAACGGGCGAACTTTCGCGCCAACCTAATATATTTAAGACAAAATATTTAAAGTACAAACACATACAGAAAATGTAACTATGACTACAGAGCAAATCTGAATTCACTCTTTCTACATCTTTTTCCTTCATATATGCTGTGTTAAAGCTTGTCAAAGCCATATATATATATATATATGCTCTACGCCGACGATGTTGTCCTCATGGCGGAATCGCGACAAGAATTAGAAGAAAAAGTAATCACCTGGAAAAACCACCTGGCACTGTACGGCCTCAAACTGAATCTCAGAAAGACAGAATACATGGAATTTGGATCCCAGACCCCGGGCACAATCAGCGTTCATGAACCCTTAACTAAAGCCCTGACGTTTAAATACCTTGGAAGCTACCTCTCGTATGAAGGAGGGGTCACGACGGATGTATCGGCTAGAATACAGACAGCCTGGCAAAAATGGAAAACGCTAACTGCAGTCTTATGCGACAAAAAGCTTCCACGAAAACTGAAGTCGAAAGTCTACCGCACTGTCATCCGCCCAGCGGTCCTCTACGGTTCTGAATGCCGGGCGATCACTAAGAAAGATGAACAGCGGTTGAGTGTCATGGAAACGACTATGCTCAGGCGCACTATCAGAATCAGCAAACTAGAGCATACCCCCAACGAAACGGTAAGACTGTCAATGGGGGTAGCGCCTATAGTGGATAAAGTCAGGGAAAAGAGGCTAAGGTGGTTTGGGCATGTACTTAGACGGGAAGACAGCCATCCTCTGAAACGCCTACTACTCCATACTGAAATAGAGGGAAAATGCCCTCGAGGAAGACCTAAGTTAAGATGGATGGACAAGGTACACATTGACCTAAAAGAACTCTGTCTCACTCCGGACCAAGCACACGACAGATGCACATGGAAGAACATTACCGTTCGCGTAACGCACATGACTTCGTCAATCAGTTTTTCTTATTTCTGCTGTGTTAGGATACCTGAGTACGAGGGAAGTGCGCAAATGCAACGATCCGCAATGCTTAGTGCACGTCCAGGTAAACTTTGAAACTTACAAAATAAACCCAGCAAAAAGAAAAGCACTAGGTTCGTGAATTTTTTGATTGACTTACATTCTGATACTCCTTGCTGGCTGCTTGTAGAGCAATTCTGACATTGCAGGTCCTCAGTCACTGTAATATAAACAATTAAACCACATAACGGAAAATATGGACCGTAAAAGGGTATCAGCACCATTGCTACTACGCACAACAGCTTTTGACATTCTCCGATATTACTGAACACTGGATGTCGTTTAACGGGGGTACATATTTTCAAGGTAGTCCTCAGCCACAGCTCTTACTTACTTGTTACCGCTGTTGTCTGTAATTAAACTAAGCAAATTCCTTCCCAACGAATGGATGAGCAAATTGTTAGAGAAAATACAGGAAAAATTTTCTGCCTGTCTGTTTACTTCTTATGACGGAGAAAACTTGTCCTCTACCTTCTCCGACAATTTGCGCTTCCGTTCGTTGGTAGGGCATTTGCACAGTTTAATTACAGACACCCATGACAATGGGAAAAGGCCATGACTGGTGAATATTCTCCGAGACTAAGCAATAAAAGAAACAATAAAAGCATAAATACACCAAAGAAAACTATTACACTTGGATTTCAGTTTCTGCGAAACGCGTAGGAATGAACGTGTTACGGGTTTCACATGCTAAAGAACACGTAATGCGATAAGCTCAAAAGGCGATCCAAGTTTAAACGCAAAATTCATTCGTATTTCAAACACATCTTACATTGCACGAAGGCAATTATACAAAGTATTCTCAATAACTTTACAATTTTTAATAATTAGGAAATGGGCGTTCTAGCGAAGAAGCTACATTCTGCTGGTTCTCTTTTAAAGATAGTTTCCCAAGGATACACGTTTCGCCTTGGCCACGTCCCTGTGGAAGCGTTTACGAGTATCCGTTTTCCCGTCACCAGAACTATCACCCTACGCCTAAGCCCAAACCTAAACCCAAGCCCAGGCCTACATAAATGGTGATGCCAAAAAGCCAACGATCAAATATTCAAAGTCCCAAGATAGATACGTAAAACGGCAACACCAAGAGGTCACCGGGTCGTGAAATGAAACGGCTGCTCATAGTCGAATCGGCGGAGTCAAGACCGTTCAATCGATGGCATCGGACCTCGACAGACAGTAAGGATTTGTAGCCTCAAACCAGGCCCTGAGGTGACAAGTACATCTAAACATTTCAAACATTTTCGCGTCTAAAACGCCTCATGCCAAAACGATCATGACTAATCAGCTACGAGAAAAAGCCCTTGGTCATTCCTCCAACTAGCTGTTTCATTAATGCATCTTTGTCTCAGTCTCCCTCTGGTTTAACAAGACGACGCGAAGTGATGAACCAGCACATGCGATTACACGATGAATTTTCAGTTGCATGTTGACGCTGAAAAAAGAGACCCACTGAAGTAATCCGAGTTTCGGAATTCCCTATAAGACAGTGTTTTCCTGTAGTAGATATCCGCATCCATGAGTAATTATTAGTTGACTGAATACAGCGATCTTTCAAAGAGAACATATTCGTTATTTGACATATATGTTGCTGCTTGCTGAGCAGAACACGACTTATTAGTAGCTACTTGGACTAACCTGCATGCTGCTTCTGATGGAACCATAACTATTCAAAAAGTATCAAACTCTTTCTGCCTAACGAAAAACACGCTACCTGACGAACGTAATACCGCAGTTCAATCAATTGACAACAAGAACCCAGTTACATTCCTACGACAGCTCAACAAATTCTACAAACTGGCTAAAATATCAGGAGAAGCTTTCACTATTGAAGAAGGGGACGGCGGCTTATGTAACGGCCCTCATAGATCCTCACAGAATCTCACAGACTTGTCGAACACGGGTGGTCGCCCCTTATTGAGCTTTTGGTGTCGCCGTTTTACAAAGCTGTGCAAAAGAATCTTTCACATGCATCTCTTCTAATTTGATCTTTAACGTACCGTCTTTTCTTCCGTTCGAATCGACAGCTATAGGTCAAACGGATATAGGTCAAACAAGATATTAGTTAAACAATACGTTACTTTTACGAATTCTTTGAAGCTTTTGAATTCTTTTCAGTTTCCTCTTTAGCGATGCGTCTGGTTTGTACACCATTTTCCTGAAACAAAACGCCGAAGTGCATTCAACATTGCGAAGGACGGGTTCAACTTGAGACAAACAGTGAATGAATATTACCACAAGTATGAACAGCTGTCAATTATGTGTTGGTAGTAAATGTCGACTAGAGCAAAAGTATCAGTAAATTTGGAACAAAGACCCGACCTACCTGTGCTAGTGCACAGCCACAGTAACCTCTGTGGGAATGCAGGATGACTACGGACAGCAGCTTAATGAAGTCAAATTATTTTGCTATCAGATCTTGATGGAAATGTGGGAAGATGATCTCCGTCTGAAGATGCAAATATGAGCAATCTGGTTTGGGAGCGTTTCACTTTGCCAGCGATCACGTTGCCGTAGCGTTCACGTTGCCGTAGCGCTCACGTTGCCGGGCGTTCACGTTGCCGTGGCGTTCACTTTGCCAGGGTGTTCACGTTGCCGTAGCTTTCTCTTTGCAGCACCGCGTCCAATAAACAGTGAACGCTTGTACTTCGCCACCGACCATGGGTTTACTTCGCCCTATATGGTGGCATAAGATCCCCTCGTTTCTACCCTGTCCGTGATTCGCTATCGTTCCTTGTTGTGGATGGGTGATTGCTCTTAGTTAATTTTCCACCGTTCAACTCCTTCAGTTTGGTTCAACCCTCTTGGTCCATCTCCATTGGTTCATCGCCGTTGATTTGCAGCCATTCGTCCAGCTTGGACCAGACTAATACGAGGTATACAACGCGGATAGGTCGTCACGAAATCATTTGTTGATGAACACCAAGAAATGTCGAGCATTCTGACAAACTGGAAGGAATTACTTTACGAGATAATAACGCCCTTCTCATGGTTTATGTGAGATTCTGGAATGCAAGCGAATTGATGGGAGAGATGTTGCTTTCTAGGCCATTGGCAATTTTTGAGGAAACTGAAGGTTACTTTAAGGAAAGTGATATTCCACTGGACGATATCATTATCTGCGCAACTAATGGTACGATCTTAATGCTAGCACGACGCAGAGAATGCATAGCCCACCTCCTGAAGTTAGCAGCAGCAGGAGACGATCGTACCCTTGGGTTCATGCGGATCATCCCAAACCTATACGCAAGGAAACAGAAGAAACATTTTATGACCTCCTAAACGTATAACGATTAATTTTATAGGAAAAAATTAGGTTAATCTAATTTTTTTCCTATAAAACTGACTTTTCTGTCGGTCCCTATCATTCGAGCACTGATGACGGAGCGTGCTAGCTCCGAAAGCTGTGCGTAGTAAAAGTTGTCAGAACAGGGAAGTTCGTTGCTTAAAAAATGAATCCATTTTTATTATTATTTTAATCCTCATTCAGCCTGTAACTACACAGCAAGGCCTCTGCAAGCTATTATAGTTGCACTAGAAACTCGATTATCCGAAGTAATTGTTGCAGGGGGGTAGTTCAGATAATCGAAAATTCAGATATCAGAGTGATCCGATATGTCTGTCGTTTTTTGTCTATATTTTGAGTTTATTTTTTTTCAGCTCTGTTTTTCCAAGACATCCTACAAGAGATTATGTTATGCAACACTTTATCATCAATATCGTACCAATAATTTACGCATATTTGAAAAAATCCGTTGTAGAAGTTTGTTTTAATGCCGTTCTGTCCTTGTTGTTAATTGTTAACAATTTGCTCATCCATCCGTTGGTAGGGCGTTTGCTTTGTTTTATTCAGACATCAAGAACGAGCAAGACAACCGTACGATCTCCATCACTTTATGTTCACTTTACTTTTCGATAGGTCCAATTTCTAGTTGAAAGTTTAACAATGAGTTCCGTTTTCTTCTTCGCGTTTAAACGTTCACTGCATCAGTTGTGTGCAACGCGCACTTAAGGAAACGCTATTGCACACGACACAAGCCATTCGACTTAGGCGTGCGTGACATCATGGGTCAAAGTTCATTGAGGTGTTTCTGCTCATACGTTCACTGAGAAAGTGAAAAATAAATTTACCATATGTTTTTCAATCTTCCAGGTATGAGGGATTTTGGAGAATAAATCTCATCAATGACAATGTTTTGAAAGTGAAAAAATTTCCCCACTATACCCAGCAATCGAAAAGAGACAATTTTATAAGCTAGACAATCAATACTGACCTCGCTTAGTTTGCTACATGAATAGGGGTGTTTCAATTCTCTGCTCTACTTTAATTGACAGATACGCATTTATAACTTAAAACGACAGAAGTGCAGTGTTCTCAGACCATTTCAGGCAGTCTTGCTTTGCTTTGAGGGCTAGATTCGCGTTGATGCCTCTCTAGCGCTGGTTTCCTTGCAAGTATTTCGTTTTCCTAAATGTAAAAGAGCAAATCAAGAAATCATTAAGCATTGACGTTGAATTCGTGCTCTCGTGTGAATAGCCTAGAAAATAAATTACAGCGCTTCTTCTTGAGAGGCAACCTACCAGTAGTTCATTGTTGTCAAATTGATAGTGTTGATCAGCAGCAGTTCCTGCATTATTTTCGTACACTTCCTGTTTGATTATGTCAGGTATGACCATGTAGATGCACAAATTGCATGCTAGCATTATAAGGGTACAGCTAATCAGAAAAGTATGCATTGTTATCCCGGTGTCTCGTTGCTTAAATTTAAGACATGAGGTAAGATAGTTTGAATAAGCTTTGAAGCGATCTGGAAAATTTCGTGCATATTTACCTTGAGGAAGCTGGCCCGTACTGTATCCGTGATGTTTCGTGATGTTTCATTTTGCAAACACATAGGTAATACGAGTTCGGTGATGGCAGTGCAAATAGGTAGATTCCAGTCCTTCATCGTAGCAGCGTTTTTCGCTGAGCGTTCGCAGTGAATTCCAATCGAGCCGCTTACCAGGGCTATAAGTAATATGGGTATCATGCAACTGCTGTAGTAACGGATTAGTTTAAGCTCCTGTTCTGTCCCGTCGTGCTTTTTGTGGCCAAAGATGCCAAAGCCAAACAAGATCAGACCAGATAGTAATCCACAGTTTATGTATTTGTATTCTTTGCAACTTAGTAAAACCATCGACCCAACTACAGCTGATAACGCGCCCAAGAGCATATTTAGGTTAGAAAGAACAAGGATTACTTCCCGATTTGGTCTCATGGGGGTCATATCGGCCAAATCGTTCTTCTGTTAAAACGAAGCGTTTCGGCTCTTATTTCTCTGATCTTTAAACTGCGGGCTGTATAAATGCATGCACGTTTTAAACTTGATAAATAACTTACACAGAGCAAATATAGTAAGTAACAGAGCCCCGTTCACAATTTACAACGCTTAAAATTACTGTTAAAACCGGTTAAACGATGGAATGGACAATTTTCGACAAAGACAAGGATACTGTATAAACATCTATTGAATACTGAGCTTACGGAAACGTACCTGATCCACAGTATTTATGCAGCTGGAAACCGCTTGCGCAACAGTAATTTGTGCAATATCTTCTTTTCTGATAAGTATATAGTGTCAGAAAGTGCAGATCCGACGGCCACTAGCTTCTACCTGATGGTTCATCCGCCCTTTGGCGCCGGTTGTCGCTGAACCGACGGTGCTCAAGCGTGCAAATTCCCGCCGAATCCTCAGACATCCACCTCCTCCAGCCTCAGCGGCCCTTGGTCTTCAGAGAGCCGGTAAAATATCCCACTGAGCCTTGGCTATCACTGATGTAAGGAGAAGTGCATTCTAAGGCAACGGTTCTCGCAGGGCCATGAAAACTCGAGTAAGTGAACTTGTGTAGCGAAACAGAAAATGCTTTGAAGATGAGAGCTCGTGTACGGGCTTCATGGAAGCGCGTAACTCGTTTTGTCACCAGTTCAGTACTTGTACTCATTCAGGATTCGGACGTCACGAGATTTCGACCAGTTGGGCCCTACGACCCATTTGGAATCGCGGCACATTCAGAATTTCTATCTTGAGGAGTATGAGGCCCTTTGACGTTTCGACCGTTCAGGATGTCAATCCGTCCAACCTGTCGACTCATATCGCATTCAGAACAGTTCGGGAGTTGGGCCCATTCGAAATTCTGAAACGCTCACGAACCCAAAGCAGTGAACGTCGGTTGCAGGAGAACAACAGAGAATTGAGGTCGAGGTGAAAGCGAGACAACTCTAAGTCATTGCACATAGCAAAAAAAACGCATGGACGGCGGTCAAATAGCGATGGACAAGCGGTAACTACCTAACCTCCGTTCGTCAACTTGATTGGTGCGTCAACGTGAACGGCGCGTCAACGTTATCCGTGGCAAAGTGAACTGAACCCGCAGAAATGTACAAAAAATCTGATTTGTGAAAGAATAGTAGCTATTTCGGGTCTTTTTCCTACGGCCCAGCAAACATACAACGAAAAGCAGGTACAGTAACATATAGGCAAACAAGTGACTGCCGTAAAGATGACTTAGTGACGTCAACAGCGAATTTTAAAAACTGGCTTTTTTCGCACCGTGCTTCTGTTTCTTTCCTGTGACAGTCACTGGCAACTCTAGCAGTGTTTAAGGCACTTCTCCGCCATAATTAGCTCTCCGTAAGGCCTGCGTCCCACTACATGAACAAATTGTTTTCTCAACCATGCCGGTCCTGCTTTTCTGCGCTTACCGAAGCCAGCACTTATACACCGGATAAACTTGCACGAAAGGCTGTTGATTACCATTCGGGAACCTGGCTTGAATCTATCCGCCAAACAACCCTCCCCGCTGTTATCTCGACCTTTGTCGCTTACATGGGCCACCCCGAGACGTCTGCCTTGGCGACGCCGCTGTTGCTTAGGGCTCAAGCTTGTGGGCTACGCCCGCCTTTTGGAAGATTACATAAAATGTTATCTAGGCAGCACTGTTGGTCACGGTGAACCCTTACTGAGGAACGGTGGCGCCGCGGTGTACAAAAGCGATTTTTTAAAATTCCGCTTGTGACGTCACTAAGACATGTTCACTACAGTCGTCTTGTTTACTGACGTGTTAATGTACCTCCTCTTCGTTGCTTACGTCTCAGATTACTGTACGTTTGCGAGGCCCTAGAAAAAGACCGGACGGTAGCAATTAAATTTATCTCAGAATGGGGACCTTGGTTGGTTTCTACAAAAACTTGAAACCCTACCTCGCTACCAAATCATACATGCTAACTGTGGTGTATTGAGTGCGATTGGTATTACACGGCGTTATGCAAGACACGTGCACTCCGTTTTACGGTCGAGTGAGGTAGGGGTGACACGTTTTTTGGAAGGGTTCGCGGGAGTAAACGTTTCTAAATGTTACGACAGGTCTGCATGTACTTCGCAAATATGAGATTAACAAACTTGTTGAGTTGACTTGTGTTTCTTAGATGAATACCCTGACAGTTATTAGCGGAACCATGCCGTTCTCTAAGAATAAAAATATGTGTGCGCTGATTTTATTTCAAAATAAGCAGTCTTAACAACCGATAAGAGGGAGATTGCTTCTCTTTGAGAAGCGGTTTGTATAGAAGAGATTCGTGGCTCAAAAAGTTACCTTGACCCATTAGCAAGTAAAGACATGTGAATGAAGCATTTTCGTTCCGGACGACGATTTTTAAAAAGCAAAAGGCTTCAAGAGATATTGCTGACTACTTTCCGTTGAGTAGAATTTGACGTGGGAGACCATATGGTCGCATGCCTTTCTGTGAGGCGCCTTTGTTGCTTCCTTGTTGCATGGGAATGCATACATTTGTCTGCTGCATGGTTTTTTGATCGAAATTTCGGGGATTGTTGTCTGACAACTTGTAAGCAAACTTGGCAGGCGGAACAGGTGCATTTCGCTTTGCTGCCTGAAAAAGTAAGCTAGCTAGTTATTGAAAACGTAGCTTTTTGGTACGGGACAGTGGAACTTTTCCCTGCCCATCCGCTAAAGACGGGTTGAGACCTAATCCGAAAGCTGCAGTGACAAAATTTGTTCATTGTAGTAATGGGACATTTCCGTAACAATAAAATCCTATGCTCTACAGCTTGTTAGTTATATCATATTTCTTTCTTCGTTATTTTCACTGTCCATAAGTTGAAATCAAAAGTCGCTCTTGCTTTCATTTATTTAATGATTTTTTGCAGGAGTTATCTGTCTTAAAGTTTTCAAGCGTGCTCAGGTTTTCAACGTGAGCCCGTTTTCGAAGACTGGTACATGACAGAAAAATGTCTAAGGATACGTGTTCAATAATCGTCTGAAAATGAAACAGTGAAAAAATAAAAAGAAAAATGGTACAGTAGGGAATCCATTATCCGGAATTCCGAAATCCGGAGTAGTCCAAAATCCGGAACTTTTTAGCGCTTACATGACGCCGCAGGCGAAAATGTTAAATATGACATTTTGCGACGAATCTTTTGCACGTTAATCCGGGACGGCTGTAATTCATCGTAACACATTCGTTGGTCAAGGGGACGCCTATGTGACAAGTGTTCGCTCGAAGTTTTTTACAGGGTTGACATGACGGACTGTAAGGTTGCTTTGTCAATCTTGACGTGCGCTTGAGGAAGAGCTGGTTGCGTTGTTTGGTGCATTGCTTCAAATTGTTTCTACTGGTTGTTCTGTCTTTCCACTTGTATTGATCTGTCTGAATACCAGTACGGATGGCGGTGGTAAGCAAAAAAGGAAACATCTATGTTTTCATGACAACATCTATGTTTATCTATAGCAGAAAAGGTTGAGCTATTGGAGAAGCTAAACAGGGGGTGAGCGTCAGACGCCTTTCTGAAGAAGATGGCGTAGGCGTCAGCACGATATACGATTTGAGCAAGCAGAAGGATAAACTGTTGGAGTTCTGCGTCGAAAGCGATGAACGGAGACTGTTGAAAAGTAGGAAGACGCTGCACAGAGCTAAGAGCACAGAGCTGAGAGCCACGATCTTGACCGCATGCTGAAGGAATGGATCCGCCACCGCCGCACCGAAAGTGTTCCTCTTAGCCGTGAGACAATTATGAGTCAGGCCAGGCGCTATCACGACGAACTAAAAACTCAAGGAAGCTGCGCATATTCGATTGGCTGGTATCAAAAGTTCCAGAGAAGAAACGGGATTAAAACCGTAACGATTNGTCGCGACAGAGGGTCTGCTGATCACGAAGCAGCAAAGGAATTTGTTGAAGAGTTTGCCAGGATAATTGCTAATGAGAAGCTGTCGCCGGAGCAAGTCTATAATGCTGACGAGACGTCGCTGTTCTGGCGCTATTGTCCCAGGAGGACGGTGACTACATCAGACGAAATCGCCCCTACAGGCGTGAAAGATGCGAAAGAAAGAATAAGCGTGCTGGCGTGCGGCAACGCAGCAAGCACACACAAATGTAAACTAGCAGCGGTCGGCAAAAATTTGCACCCGCGATGTTTTAAAAATCTGCGTTCCTACCAGTCCATTACTACGCTAACAAGAAAGCATGGTTTACAAGGGACATCTTTTCTCAGTGGTTCCAGAAGCATTTTGTACCAGCCGCGAGGGCCCACTGCAGAGAAGTCGGACTGCGGAACGGCTGTAAGATTTTGGTGCTCCTGGATAACTGCCCTGCTTATCCTCCAGCCGAAATTCTTTCGAAGAACAGCGTTTATGCCATGTGCTTTCCCCGAACGTGACTTCCTTAATCCAGCCATGTGACTGTGACCAAGGCATCCTCCGGTCCACGAAGAGCAAATACAAAAACACTTTTCTGAACTTGCATGCTATCGGCAGTAGACAACGGCGTCAACGTGGAGCGTTTCAGGAAGCAGTTCAGCATGAAGGACGCTGTATATGCTGTCGCGAATGCTCAAAGATATTGAGATAAACAGAAAAAGATTGCATTTGTTTGAAAATACTAATAAAATCAATGCCTCCCAGTCTTCCAAACTGTGCTTCAGGCCACAGACATCCCTGGTGATCTGCCGTTTAAAATGAAAAAGCAGTTGAAAAGAAATGTAATGGCAGTATTGATACAGCAGGTTTTGAGAAACTTACTACTGCAGCAGTCCATCGCAGGGTTTCGAATACTTTGTAGAGATGTTTGCTCTCATACAAGTCCACTGTTTGGAAGCACGTTATCTCTGGAACTCCTAACGCCCTGACAGCCTCCAGAAATTTCGATATGTTTTCCATCTGAAACATCGCTCATTAAGGTTTTTCGCTGAGATTTTTCTTTTCCCTTCTGAAACGGCATTTTCGGGTCTTTGTTATAGTGAATGCTTCCTGGACCAACAATCTTTTCGATTAGTCTGAAATGAAAAGCTTTGCTGTTGAAAACGACTGGCCATATTATGACTAAAATACTAACGACACTTTTCGTATTGAATTCACTGAATAACATAAAGCATACCCACCGCTCAGACCAACTGAGCCTGAAAACTTCTTGAGATCTTGGAAGTGTTTCGTCCTTAGTTTGGGTGACAGATCTACCAAATGACATTAACTCAATTTTTTGACTGAGTCCACTTCATTGAATACATAACTCTTCTTAACGGGACCGTAGATTTTCATGTTGTAGAAGGTTTTATTTTACGGTGGGTGCCCGTTTTTGCGTTCAGTTGTCATTAACCGTAGCTTTCAGTTAATGAAAGCTGAACGCAAAAACGGGCACCTACCGTGAAGTAAAAGCTTTTACAGCATGAGTCCATTTAAGCAATAACTTTGAATTATTATGACCTGTAAAGCTGTCAATTTTCAGTTACTACAAATTAATACAGACATACCTCGTTTTATTGCGTCTCATTTTATTGCGCTTCGCTATAATTGCGGGCCAATTAGGACAATTGCGCAGCCGAAAAGCAGCTGTAGATATGATGCGAGCCTCTACCCCCATTTTTGGCAGTGTTGGACAACGTAGACTCCCTGAAAACGTAGCTTTTTCTTACGGGACCATAAAGTTGCATGATGTATCTGTACGGATGTTGTCCCGTGTAATGTACAAAACTTTTATTTTAACCGTAGCTTTCGAGTGTCCTCTTCACTCGTCGTCAGCGGTGACTTCTTATAGACAAATTTGAGGTATAACGTCTATCTATGAGCATTGTAAAGTCTGTGTATTAAAGTAGTGATTTTAAAGATGCCAGAACTTGGTGGTCTGTCAGCAGCTCGTGAACAACTTATTGCAGGATCCCATTTAAAAATTTTTAACCCATTTTCCATTAGCGTCCATGTTCTTCCAAATTATGTTCCATATTGGTCCATGTT